>OY735201.1:698648-746148 GCA_963457665.1 Thysanoteuthis rhombus | reverse complement strand
AAAATGATGATGTAGAATTTCTCTAGCCTGACGTTATATCTCATTTAAAAGTATAAATCGTTGTAATCGACTTGACTGTTTTGACAAGACTGGCTATTTCACTTAGTTGGAGTATTTTGGTGACTTCCTGCGGATCTTCCCTTACACAGATGGCGTAGAAAGGGTTCTCAGCAACTGGGGCAAAGACAGCACCTAGGAACAGTCGAATTGACATCCTACGGGGACAAAAATATTATAGAAGAAATTTTGTACACCATCTCATTTGCCCTTCTCTTCAACCTCTTTCTACGCCTTTGTTGACTCCATTTGAAAAATGATTCTTTTCAAGATTTATTTCAATTTCCATAAAATCCAGAAAAATATTTCCCCAACAGTTGATTCATGTCAATTAATGTATATTTTCATGCGCTTGGTGCTCCCCAAAAGTTTTGGAGACTTTGACTTTGGGAAAATACTCATCCCTACACCCTAATTTCCATCTTTTAATGAATGTAGTGGGGTCAGAACTAGTTAGCCCCTCTTTGCACTCAAAAATCCAGAACACAAGAAAAATATGCACAGTAATGTATATTTTCACGCGCTTGGTGCTTCCCAAAAGTTTTGGGGACTTTGACTTTGGGAAAATACTCATCCCTACACCTAATTTCCATCTTTTAATAAATGTAGCGGGGTCAGAGCTAGTTAGCCTCTTTTTGCACTCAAAAATCCAGGGAAACAGGAAAAATTCCATTATCAGCAAATTAAATAAAGTATAAAGCTTTGCCTTGTGGCAAATGAATGGCAAATGGCCCAACTTGCCCGGACAGGCATATTTCCCACTGTCACCAGATAGACCAATATAATCATTCCCCAACCACACCGTTAATATACAGGTTTGTTCAACGTTATGTATGTCTGGCTGATACCATTCACTAGGGCTGAAAGTTCAAATTTTAGCACTCATATCTGTTGTCTACAACACTGTATTTCTGGCGGAAAAACGCAGATGAGCATGTTACCTTGCAGTGAGACCAAAGGCTTCAAATAAAATCCTTCGGTCTGACTCATTCCGGGGTTCAACTAACCCCAGTCTCCCAGAGAGAGAGAGAGAGAGAGAGAGAGAGAGAGAGAGAGGATCTGATCTCATATAGGTTGAATTGCCTTTTCAACAAAATTCACTCTATGACAGCACACAAACTGACAATGTAAACTAGATTTGAGGTGTAATTCATCGTGATAATTGTACAATTTAGAATAAAAGAGTGAGGGGTATCGAGTTTGATTCCCGATGCAAAGTCTCAATTCGTAGTCTTACAGAAGCCTTATTGAAAACAGTCAACCAAAATTATCACCAATACAATCAACGTATGTTTTTTCAGTTTTTTAGTCGGTCAGGCTAAATGGCTGGCTATCCACGTATCACAGAGCTAAACGGCTATGTTTAACCCTCAGATTATATCTACTATTGTTCTTGAACCTGCCTCAAAAGGTTTTCAATGAGGGATTCATTTTGCGATGTATGTTTATGCAACATTTATACCTTGTTTTAAGTCCAGTTGTATCAAAACTTACTTTTTTTTTCAATTCGGACTTTTTAGCAATCACTTTTTTTCCATGTTTCATTTAATCACCCCAACACAGCACACTGTCAGAAACGTTTGTCACATGATGCAGCACGACCCTAGTAGCGTCGTTTCTCTCGGTATGTAACTCAAAAACCTTATTCATATATATATATATATATATATATATATATATATATATATATATATATATATATATATATATATACGTGTGTGTGTGTGTGTGTGTGTGTGTGTGTGTAAAAATTACAAAGATATATTCCCGGTGAAGCCTTGAAATTCTTTTCTATATTAATAACTCTATTTACCGTGGTGAATATTGAACACTCTAATTAAAAATCATCAGGAAAAGACAGAATCTGTTGTTCTCCATTTCTTTCTTTTATTCTTACAAATCAAAAAATACATGATGAATTATACGTATATATGATTTTGTATAACACTGCGATAGGCACACAGATACTACATTCTGATCATATATAGAGGGCCGGAGAACGGCACTCTGATCCTAGGTAGAAATCACAGATACTCTTATCCTAAGCAGAAGTACTAACCTATACATGAATAATCCAGTCATTTTTCACAGGTAAATATGCCAGTCTACAATATAAATGATAACGAGAAAGAAAGAAAGAAAGAAATGGAGAAAAGGAGATAAACAAAGAATAAGAAGTTAAAGAAAAAAAGAGGAAGAAAGTAAGAAAAAAGAAAAGAAAGAAGAAAGAGTAGAGAGCAAGAGAGAAAGTGAAAGAAGAAAGAAAAGAAGCAATTAGGCTTTTTGGTTCAGTGTTGGAGCGTCAACTGCTGTCATTTGAAAAACAGGCCTCCTGATGGTGGGGGTCATTTCGTTCTCCAGATCAACGCAAAAGAATGAATTTATTACCCGAGATCTTTCTAAAACAGGCGTAACGATCATATATTTGACGGCAGCACCCCGACATCTTTTTGGAATCCCTTTGTGAGAAAAAAAAAAAAAAAAACAAGTGAAAGAATTTGATCGCACTTTTTGCACTGATCAACCGCTTAAATCGGCTTGACTTTATTTGTGCGTTGATAAAGATATTTTGCCTATTAAAGCGGTTCTTTTTCTGCTCGTTTTCTCCAAGTGTGTGTGGATTATTCAAAGATTTACAGGAATAACTTTCTCTGTCTTTTTGGGATGAGCAATTAAAATGGAAAGAAGAAATGAAATGGTCACTGGGAGTTTGACAAAAGTCGTTTATTATGATCACAGATGAAGTTATCAAACGGTTTTTACGACCAGTCGGCCTCGAACACATTATCAAAAACAGAATAAAACAGGTCTGCTTAGTCACCGAATAGAAACCGTCATATGATCATCGTTTTTATTGCCATATTGGGGAAGATTATTTAAAATAATGGAAAAAGAGGTAGTTAATAAATACGTTGATACTTTCGCATTTAGTTGGGTATGGATCACTAAAAATGTAAATTCGATGGAAACAAGCTTGAATGCCAGTGTACATAAACTAATGGATGAATTTCAACATAAACCCACATTGCAATTAGGGGGTGGGATTTTCCAAAATAATGGAAAGTTTTTTGTAGACATCATCATCATCATCATCATCATCATCATCAGCATCAGCATCAGTCTTTATAGATCGTCGTTGGACATAGACCTTCCCCAAGATTTGCCACACCTCTTTATCATGGGTGTTGCGGAGATATTATTTTCTGAACCTGTCCAGTTCGTCTCGCCATCTCATATTCTGCCGGCTTTTGGTCTGGTTTTATGATGTTTTAGACTACTGTTTTTCCCTAATATATTCTATTATCTGTTGATATCTCCATGTGATGTTTAGCATAATTTTCTCATGTGTACGTTGCATGGTTTTCAGTTTGTGGGTGAGTTTCTTGGTTCGGTGTCATCTTTCAGCTCCATAGATGACTTTCGGGAGGATACATTGGTTGTATACTCTTGTTTTGAGACATGTTACGGGGTAAATATTTAAATTTGCAACTCTTTAACCCCTGTACACGTAATATATAGATGCATAACCAACCAGTCAATCGGCTAGTAAGTCAGTCAGTCAGCCAAACCAGCTTGAAAACTGGAGAATTCTATGTTGACAGTTTTAGTTGACGGTCTCTAATTATCAATAATCAATCACTTACTATAATAAGAATACTTTTATAAAGTAAATTTGTTTATAACAATGAATCTAATGACATTCGGAATTTACAACTATGAATGTCATTTTAAAACAAGTAGACTCGAATGGGCGGAAATTGATGTCAAAATAAAATAATAATTGAAAAAGATAGATAGATGGAAACGGAATAGTGTTTATTTAATTTGTTTCGGAACGTAATTTATTTACACTGTTAGAATAATGTTAAAAGGGAGGGAACAATAAAAGGGAGCCAAGTAAAGGGAGGCTGATGTCTAAAATATGAGGGTACTAACATTAAAAATGCGTTATAATTTTTTTTGTTTATTATGAATACCTCCTCCGCTAAGTTGTAGAAAGTGTAACCCATTAAATGTTTCAGTCAGCCATAATCTTTCATGTTGGCCAAATATCTTGGAAGATGGATAAAGGCATGCTCGCTTTTCGTCCGTATGACAGTCGATACATACCTTCAATTCTCATCACACCGCAAAGAAAGTACTCAATGAACTCGGAAATTTATCCTATGAAGTAACCTGTCGCGTGTGAGGCAGACATACTAACAATTACATCCTCCGCAAGGACGTTATAAACAGCAGGGGGTAATGTTGAAAAAAAGGGGGAGCGTTAATTTTCACAAAAAAAAGTTATGAAATAACCCCAAAACTCTTTCTTAATTTTCACCCCTAAAAGATAGAGAAAAAAATCCTTGATAAGGGGAAATATCCCCTCCCCATTTTCATCACTAAAAAGGAAAGAGTTCCCGCTCGATTTTAATCCCTGAAAGGAAAAAAAATCGTCTTGGTTCTGACCCTGAAAGAGAAAAAAAGGAGTTCCCCTTTTAAATCCTTGTACGAAAATTATTGAACAGATCACTAGTTTCAATAATATATATATACTTTGCAAACAATTGACTGCTTTCGATCTCTACTATTTTCAATATAAGGGTAGAGTTGTACGATTAAATTTCACGGTATCTGGTTACATGTGAAACCTGGACAGGGATGGCTGATGCCGTTGACTGCGTAAGGGTAATACTTTTCTTCACTCTATGTAATTTAAGTCATAGGTTTTTGATTGTATGATTTTTCACATGTAAAAGCCATATGCAAAAAAGTCACGCAACGTGCAAAAGAGAGAATCATGCTCAATATTACATGGAGAGATTACAAAGCAGTATATAAGAAAAAGAATGGAAGTTAATCATTGTTAGAAAATTCGAATGGCAATGGGTCAGCTATGTCACCCGACATCACGACTCACAACGTGGATTCCCAGAGATCATATGCGAAATTTTGTCCGTCAAAATATAAGACGGCGAAACGAACTAGACGAATTCAGAAAATATTGGCTCCATGACGCCCATGATAGAGAGGGCTTGCAAATCTTGGGGAGGGTTTATGTCAAAGGTGTACGTTAAAAGGCTGATACTGCTGATGTCTGCCTTGTCTGATTCCTATTATAACGCAATATCTAGAATGAATTGGTCCATGTGATATAAAGTAACAGAGCTGAAAATCAATTAAAGGGTGGTGCTGAAATGAGATTATCATTGTAGCATGTCAAGAGACCCAGAAAATCTGGTTGTTCGGAACTAAGATAAAATGAAAAAGTATGTGTAAGTAACCGAAAGAAATATTTAACGTAACTCCGTTGAAAATCGGGATATTTGAATTATTAAAAATAAATTATCTGATTGAATAGCTTCATGACCCTTAGTGCCACTCCAGACATAGATAACCCAATCATTTTTTATATTTATATGCTGGTTGTTGAAATACTATACTGGAAGCTACTGTGCTGCATTCTCCTTGATCTTGCCCATGGTCTAAACTATCCTCCTTTTCAACGATGTTTTAGCTTAGGGAAAAGCCAGAAGTCGTTTGAGGCTAAATGTGGACGGTGGGGTAGGGTGGAAAGACTTGATGCAATATCTTGCCCCTCAATCCCAAACCTAATGCATATTAGTTGACGTACTTGCTAATTCGTTATGAATGTGACAATCAAATTCCAAAGTGAACACATGATTTTGTCACGGGAAAATACCCGGGTAAATAGGTTGAGAGGTGATTTAAAATCGCCTCCAGGCCCGAAATGAAGTGAGGCCCCCAAAAGCTTACCAGCTGGATTTCTGCTAACATTACACAGTAATAAATTTTGTAAAATGTTAGCAGAGCCCCTCAAAGAGCCATCCCAAATCTCTTGCCATGCCCCTGTTACAGGACCTGGTATTACTAAGCGGTTACCCCTCTAATTACTAGATCAAGTTCATCGCTGTTCAACTTGACATTTTGATTCACTATGTCGATTTCAAAAGGGCTCAGACGATTCATCACCTAAAAAGGTTGATCGCAGGCGAAGTGAAGGTATCCAATTTTTTGCAATTACTGAGAGGCAAAGGCTTCTGAGGCTTCCTGAGGGCGAATGCACTTTTTGAGTGACTTTTAGCCTGTGGTGATAAAATTATGAGACCCCTTCCGAAACCTAGGCAAACGTCCGAGGTATCTATGTACTGAAGGATATATTCCCTGTATCTCTCATTTATCCGTAAATGAATTTATAATTAACAGGTGTGGTCGTTCAAGATGAAAGTTTTATTTTAAGAGGCAACGGACCACAGTTTTTGCGCCAGGGACTTTTCTGTATGTGAGTGGTGGTTGTTTTACAGATTTTTGAATTTTTTTATTTTAAAGGTGACAGTGAAAAACATTATTCTACAAATTTGTCAAGAAGCTAATGACTACAATTTCTGGCCAAGACATTCAAAATTCAGAATGTAGTTGGCTCAAATGCAGTTTATTTTTGAAAATTTTGATCATAAGGTTGAAAATGAGCATGTGCAGTACGCAGAAAACCAAAACTCAATAAAACCCATATTAATCAACCGAAATTCACAATTTCCCGTAATTCTACGTATTTCCGAATGAAGAAACTAAGTACCAAGGGATATTTCCTGGACCTTGCCATCATCACAGAATGACGCCATCACTAATAGGTGCAGTCGGTCACGCTAAAAATCTGTTGCCAAGGGGCCACCGACAAGTTTTGAGCCTGGCACTTCCTTCTCTGTTAGTGCCCTATAGCGGTTTTTCAGATTTATGGATATTTTGATTTTCAAGGTCCAACAGGTGCATTAATCACTTAGAAAATAAATGCAGTGAAAAAATGTTCGGCTAATTTGTGAAGAAACTACTGACCAGTATATATATATATATATATATATATATATATATATATATATATATATATATATATATATATATATATATATATATATATATATATCTGTGGCGTGCACACAAGACATGCACTGCATGGCCAGTGATTCTTTTTGGTAGTGTTACATGATAATATGGAAAGCATTTTAAAACACTTTGATAATTAAAACATCGTTAAGAGGCATACAACTTAGAAATAGTATGGCGTAGTTCAGAACAATTACCTCCCTTGACTTCCGCTCTTTACAAGTCGGGTACTGCAGTTTCGTTTCACATGTGCCAATGAGCATTTTCATTGACACATGTCATATCTTCTCATATATCCGTGGATGTGCCCCTAAAGAAGTTATATTTCTCAGTAATTAAATTTTCAAATAGTCATAATCATTGATAATTGCATTAATTAATTTGTATACGCGAACTATGGGAAATATTTCTTTCTATGGTATCTCACAACTCAGATGCGGCAAAACGGCTATTTAAAAACTAAGCACTTCATCTTAAACATGGACAATAGTAAAAAATGCCCCACGTAATGTTGTCATATCTATTCTGTTAAAAATAGCATTACTTCAGATAGCATTGTTACCGATTGAAGTCAAGGGAGATAATTGATTTGTCCTGAGCAGTAGGAAAAAAAGAAGAAGAAAAGATATAGATGAATAGAAGTAGGCTGCCTCATTCTTAATCATTTCATAAATATCTGTCGTGTCTCCATTCAAATGCAATTCATTAAATAAAACTTTTAAATCCACCGATTTCTTTTCTGTGGATACTATGAAACCGGACATAACAGAGTTTAAAAACATGTTTACATGTGTGACTCGATATACCAGTAGCAATTGTATTGGGAAGTTAGAACCTGATGTTTTCACACATTTTAGAATTCCATCAAAAATATACTAATGGGCTGATTTCAATATATAAAGAAATAGGAATATATTCTATCTTAAACGAATTTTCCCACGAGAAGGGTATTTTGTAAGAAAATCTTATGGAAATATTTTCTCAAGTTAACCTCCCACTTTAATTTTATAAAAAAAAACTCAATGGAATATCCTAGTTCACCCCAACCATATTACATTTATATAAAGATAATACTCCAAGGAAACCAAATCCGTTGGAATTTTATACAATCCTGCTACATTTCTTTTAACAGCCTCTGAATCGTAGAAAAATGCCAGAAAAAAAGACATTTATTTTCTAGGAAGCTTGTTTTTCGTTTTTTTTTTTTTTTATTGAAGTACAGTTTACACTTTTTGGTGTAAAAATATATCTGCTATTTTTTTTAAATCATAGTCTTCTAAGATTTTTGTCATCAATTTATTAATGTTTTGGCTACTACAGAGGGTATGAAATTTTATCATCATAAAGAATGGTGTTCTATTTAATGATAAAAATAAAGTTTTAAAATTTTAAGGCAGATTTTTTTTCAACAATTTTGATTATTTTTGTTTTGATTACAGATTTTGCAGTTATGATAACTGGTAACTGATTATTTTTGTCAGCTTGCAACATTGTTCAATACATGATCAACATGCTATCTCTGCCCATTCTCGTCATGCATATCAATACACCAAGATTCGACAAAGCTTTGTTAAATTACGTAAGATCGAAATTAACCTCTGAACTTCTGTTATGACCTCGCCTGGTAGATAAATGCATTTTTCATTATATTTCCAGAAATAACTGTGCAATATTTCTGCATAATCCAGTCAATTATTCATTGAATTAACTAATTTCCATCTAATCAAATTTCTCTGAAGTAAATCTTTTTGTTAAGGAATCGGAATTCCAGTCAAATAACGTAATTACGGTGCGAAATTGCGTAGAAATACTCTTTGAGTACGCAATTTTTTTCGCAACTAACCTTATGGTATTTTGTATTGAACAGCGATCTTTATGGCAATGTTACGAATACAAATGGTTTCTCTTAAATAATAAATCTCATAAATAATTCATAAGATACATGAGTACTTAATGCATAGCCAACCTAAAAATTCACTGGACACCACTGATGAAAAAAATGTTGGTTGAGGACATTACCTTGGTGGGGAAGATGTAAAGGAAGATTATTTCTTCTAAAAAAATTAATTTTTGGACTCTGATACAAATGGCTCTTGCCAGATTACTCATCACATAATAATTATGACAACAGGAAATTGTGATTTTCGGTTGATTAATGTTGATTTCATTACCTCTGTTAAAAGGGGTAGGAGCGATATATGTATTGCCCTCCGTCTTTCCATCTCATTTTCCGTCTTTCCAGCTGTCCGTCCACAGAATATCTGCAGGAGTACTCAATAGATTTCGATGAAATTTCGTGAAATGATGGGATGTGAGGTAAAGGGGAAAAGGGTAAATTTGGTATTGGACCAGACAATTTCGCTCGATTGAGAGAGATTTTTCCGTTTTTCTATACATTCATATATATACTCACGACAGTCCACATCATATCTCCAAAAGTTCTCAGCGAAATTCAACGAGATGTTGTAGAAAAGAAGTGATTATATTTGGAGGCGAATCTATCCAATTACCCACCCAGCGTGTACACAGCACAAAATTTCATGCATATCCCAAATTTCCAAACGATTTCTTCTATAAAAAAGATAGACATGATTATATTTTGGTTTGGGTCCATGCAAAACTACTTCCCCTGACAATGGCGTTGGCAAAAGTATGCGATTTCTGATTGCTTTCTTGTTAAGTTTGGAGTTTATATGCAAGCACATTTTCAGCACTGCGCATGCACACTTTCGGCCTTAAAATCATAATTTTCGAAATTTCCTCAAAATAACTCAACACAGTCTCATTGAGCAACTACTTTCCAAATTTGGTGTATATATATATATATATATATATATATATATATATATATATATATATATATATATATATATATAAGAAGCTACCTAGTTAGAAATCAGATCAGTGTTACCAGAGATGATGCTGAAGAAAATCCCACACTATCTTTATTCAATTGCAAATCACGCGGCTTTTCCGCATTATCTGGGTTAGCGCATTTTAGGGACAACTTAATTGAATACATCTGGCTACAATGCGCCGGTTCAACAATTTAGAGGTCGTATACAGACAGAAAGATAGCTATTGGTGAATTATAGCAGGATTAAAAGAATGAAAAAATGTATATCACATTTTTCCCACACATGATGAAATTAGGATGACAAAAGGAAGTTCAACCTGGCAGTAACTGCGTAAACAAATTCCACGGAAAATCTTTTGATAAAGTAAGTGGCTGTATCCAGCAATGGTTATCTGTGTGTTTTTTTAAGAACAAGGTATCGGGCTAACTCAAGAATACTTATGAAATATTATGAAAGTCAGATTAAATTCGTGGAAACATGCTTCTGTATCTAGCTATCTATCTCAGTCCGTTCATATGCCCACCTCTTTCTCTCTCTGTCATATCCTTCTGTTTGTCCGTCTCGCTCTCTCTATAGATATCGACAACATATCTTGTAGAAAAACAATGGATTTTATCTACACACATACGCACGCATGTACGCATACAAAAGCGAATGAAAATACGCAAAAACGTACAGAGAAAACTATGGAAAACGCAATGGACGTAGACATGGCTACTCGTTTGTTTATATATTTACTAATATAATCACGTGGTAGCAGCTTTAAGTCAGTTATGGGAGGTAATTAAAGTCATAAAGGTTAAGTGATGCACATTTCTTATTTTTGAAAGGGAGCGACAAAGCAGCTGCTGGTACTTTTGGGGGGTCTTACTTAAAAAGATTCAGAAACAGTATGTGGTTTTAGCAGATGCTGATGGGCGATTTGAACACACACACACACACACACACACACACACACACACACACACACACATATATATATATATATATATATATATATATATCCCCACATATATACGGATGTGCGTTTATACATAATTTGTATTTGTAAACATTTCTGCGTATGAACATATTATATACATAACTTTTTCAGTCATGTGTATATAGTAATGACTAGAGTCGCCGCAAAAGAAATGTATACTTGAAACTTAGAGTATATCATACTTAAAATCATTTGCACTTCAATATCTAACATCATAAAAATCATAGAAAATCCTCCCTCCAACTAGGCCAAGGCTTAGGATATCTTATCTGTTATAAGCTTACATAATTCAACTCAGAAGCTGAATTATACCAGATCGAGTGGTCAACAGCATATCTTCTCAGATGGACAGTCCTTAGTGCCCTGTAGTAAAGTCTGAGGATGGGTGGCAATCAGATGTGCGATGAATCCCTTTTGCCTCTTAGTTGGTGGAAATTCTAGTTCAATCATATTACACTCTTGCTCGTTTAATTCAAGCATAAACTTACATTTTAAATTGAACCCTCACTAAAAACCTATTGAGGTCGTTACAAAAATGTCAAGAACCTTTCTTTCTAAACATAATTAGTAAATGTTTACAATTGCATCACTTTAGCTCCATCTGTGCGGCCTATATGCATAGCCAGCTAGCAAGCAATTTCTTTGGGTGTGGACATGCTGGATTGATAATTGTAAATTCGTCCCAAAATGTAACTGCATCTTCCTTACCTCATTTTCTACGAAAATTCATCGAAATCCATTTAGTTCTCTCAGCGATATTCAATGGAGAGAGAGCTGGGAAGCTGGAAAGTGCGATGAAAAAACCGAGGGCAACACTTTTCATACTTCTTTGACAGAGATTGATCACTTTTCTCTGTATTCATAATTATTTTGAGATGAGGGATCCTGTTAAATTCTACAATATATATATACATATATTGTTAAAGAATCAAAGTATTCAGTTATTAAACGAATAAGCCATCACTTTATCGTGTATATTATGATATAAAATTCCACGTCACGTTTTTGTCTGTAATTTTTTCCATCAGTTGAATGACCGATTGGAAAATAAGCAGACAAATGACATATTTATTAGGCCACCGTTCTACTGTTTGAATACAGGGTGAAGTCGGAAATACTAAGCTGAGCTTCCTTTTTTCATGTTCGTAATTATTTGAAATAAACATATTTGAAACCGTTAATCAAAACCAAAACCAAAACATAGGTTTCTTAAGTTTTCATGTTAGTCCAGATGGCTTCATATGTACTTATCACTCGCACTGGCTACAATGATGGAACTATAGAAATGAAATTTCAAACATTTACTCCTTATCATGTGAACAAAAACAAAAACGTTTGTTCACCCCTCCCTAATAGGATTTTTGTTTGGGTTCATTTGAAAGGTAAGTTTATGTCGAATTGATCACAAATTGCATCCCGCTTGTTTTTGAAAACGCGTGTGTTCCATTCATACTGTCCACTCTGCTCCCTTTATCTTTCTTCGCTAGGAAACTGTCCCCAAGAACCATGAGATTAAAAGCTGTTCAACATGTAGCTTATTCTCCAACCTGTCATTCTCCTATATCCCTCCTTATGTTTTATCGCCAGTTGATGGAAAGGGGTGGGCACATGGAGTCAGAGGGTGGCAATGTTCCCTCTAGTATTTTGTAGTCAGTGTATACAAAAATATCATGAGACATTTTCCCTGTGACAAAACTATGTCTAAACTTCTGAATTCGTCATAAGGAATCTATCTTTTCAATAAAACTTCAGTACACTATCAACCGAATTTGAAATATTTTGTGCATACTTTAATTACCTTTGCGTGCTGCTTGCAAAATGTACTCGTGCACTTCTTGAAAATATCTTTCAAAACATTCCTCAAATTTATTGAATTATAGATACTATTGTATCTATTTATGTTGAAAGGTCACCAATTATGGTGGTTCCTATCGTGAGTTAGAGACAGTACTGATGACTGATGATTACTGTAACAAAGATATGTGTAGTTATGGAGGACAAAGGATTTTGTCTCCACGTGTTTGTTTTTTCTCTCTGCACACTGACGTCACAGGAAATGTTTAAAGAGGAAGGTGGACGATAGTTGCCATGTCAGAATGTGCACCAAGGATGAGTGTGGACGTGGGGGTTAAACAAAATTTGTAATTGTTATAAAATTTTCTACTTATGTTTAGACAAACAAATAAACGTACATTTAAGCAAGGGACATTTATAATAATACAAGACTGAAAGGAAATACATGTGAACATTAATACGATTTATCATGAAGACGTCTGTTTAGTTTAGATGGTTATTCTTATAAATCAAAATGTAATATTAGAGAAAATGAGTGGTTAGGGAAACATGTGATATAACAGGTCTAATATCATTTGGTTTATCTATCGAATGGAACCTGATAAGTTGTGTCTATTATAATGAGTGGTATCTATGACCTGGCTAGATTATCAAAAGTCGGTTGGATCAAGTTTAGGCGCATGAAGGAGCTAAAAGGATGGAGTGATAAGTGCAGTGATTGTGTAATGCCGCCAAAAATGGCATAAGTGAAATAAGTATATACTCACGGTCAAAGAATAGAAACTTCAGCGGTTGCGAAGTTAGAGAGAAGGAAAAAGAGAGAAAGTGAGGAAGTAACCGACCAAAAAAGTCGGGATATTGAGTGAATGAACTCATGCGTCCAGTGTTTTTATTGAGAGTAGATGGAGGAAGTGATGTTTCGTATCTGAAGTTGATAATTCATTATTTTCATATTTAATTTTAACAAGTATGGAAGGGTCGCTACAGAATCAAAAACCTCAAATTTTCATATGATGGGATACATATTACAACTAAAAGGTGGGGTAATTTCATAAAAAAGTAAGGGCAAATATTTGAATGGTTAGGCAATGAGGATATATAAAACATTTCGGTAATATATCTATATATAATATCCGTACCTCGCATAAGTGAATCATCATAGCTTGAGCATGTACCAGAACTATTTATGTAAAAGATTATCTAAAATAATCTAAAATAAAGATCTAAGAAAATAATTATCTCAGAAATACCAGTACAAGATTTCAGCATCGTTTGTCCAAAATGACCAAAGAGACTTCGGAAAGCTTTCCTTTGGAAAAACAAAAAATAAGACTTGGATGGTGCTTAGTGGTGTACTTGTCGAACTTTTCAAGGTTGTAGCCCCAAGAAGATGACCTGTAGCACTGGAACAAACACACGCACATATACAAAGATAGGCTCATTGACTCAGTCACTGAAAGAGAGAAGAATCTGTAGCCTATTTGGTTGGTTGGACAGGTTATTTGCGGGGCTCTGGTGATTCGTTTATATATATATATATATATATATATATATATAGTTTAGACAGAAATCAACAGGAATGTCACATGGAATGTCGATCGCTGCAGCGTGAAACTCGGAGTCACTATGGAGCGTTGATTTCTCTGTCTACACAACTTATATTTCCATATGCTCTATCCCTGATACGGAACACTCTTCACTTATAAATATCTCAACCATGAAGACTAATACATATTCATATACGTGTGTGTGTGTGTGTGTGTGTTTGTGCGCGTAAACAGTGAAATGTCGGTGTGAAATAAATGAGATTTAGCTCAAGTTAGACGTGTAAGTGGATAGATATTTCAGTTGATCCCTTGACTACCCAGCTGATACAGACTGTATTTACTGCCAGTAACCAACGGGGTGAGACTTTGACTGATACATTTTTCACTGACGTCAACGATGTGGGGAGTCTAATTTTGATTGCACAATCCAAGTGTTTGCTTTCATTCCTACTGGTTCCCTGGGGGTAGGTTAAATGTCGTGCCCTTTGCATTGGAGTTATTTAATGTCTCCTCTTAAAAAAACAAAGATCTGCCACCCTTTCTGTTCAGTGTACGAGTTTTGTCTGGAAAATATCCAACAACTTAATATTAACGAAAGAATAGACTGCCTTGGGCAGGGGTCCCAAACTTGGAGCAAATTTAACCTCAGGGGGAATATTCCGCCTACCAAGGGGTAAATTTGTTAATTCTGGATTTGTAAATATTTTTTTAAATTACAATTTTTAAAAAATCTGAAGTTGAGAAGAAAATTTGAAGTAGGCGTGTTTTGCGGGAAAACTTCTTGATTACCATATTGCCTGTGCAGTATATCAAAGTGTGAACCCAAATAGCTGAACAAAATAGGGTGGAGGTAAATTTACTTTTGAAGAGTTGCCAGGAGTAAATTAGACGAAAATAGTAAGGGGACCTGGACTGGGGAAAATCTCATCTGGGCACCCTTCAAAATATCCCTTCTAATCCCAGTGTTCCTTCCACTTCTCGAAATAGTTTGCTAAGTCCATTTTCGGGATCATGACCAGCATCCTTGTTGCATTCTCTTTAATATCGTCTATAGTCTTAAATTTCTCTGTGAAAATCCAGGATAAGCAAGCAGCCAAATGTACACTGTACCCGGGCGATGTAATGCATGGATGGAACATTACGAATTGAGAATGAGACATACACACAGTAGTATAACCACATTTGCACACAGCACAAAAATCGAATCAGGGAAAAGCCATCGTCAAATAAACAGTTTCGTAGCAGCCATAAAAGCAGTCTCTGAACAAAATGATGAACGAAATAGACACTAACTTCATAGTTTTACTACTACTCCACTGTCCCAGCAACCACCTGTTGGGAGAAGTGATACGTACGCACGCAGTGTCTCCCTCAAACTGACCAGCTACAAGTGTCAAACAATGAGAAGAGAAAGCTTATTTCAAGTTGTATGCTGATCAAGCTGGAGAATCCAAACTAACCGTAAGGGACACGCAGTCAAACGACCCCATAACTAATCTTGCAGAAACTAACGGTTTCTTTTCTTTTTTCAGTTTTCAAACATGAGTTTTACCATACACATGCTCACTCACTGCTGGATAAGTAACTCTACTGGAGATTGTCTGGCCGTGCATGAGCAGTAAGACCAATTCTGATTAGTTACCAATTTACTTCAAGGCTGGATTATTGGTTCTCAGGATATTCATAATAGCCAGATACTTCAAGGGTCGACTTATGGTTCGGTTTTCTTGAATCCTCTGCTGTCTTGCACTTTTACTCTATAGTGTGCAAATACATATAAGATGCATATAGGCGTTTACTTATCAATCTGTAGAGAGAGAGAGAGAGAGAGAGAGAGAGAGAGAGAGAGAGAGAGAAAGAAACGAAGGAAAGATAGAAATAATTCAAATACGTTGTAAAATTCACGTATGCATTTACAAATAAATCTCTGGACAGAGAAAGAGAGACAGGGTTAAAGAGGAAGTGGAGGAAGAAGGAAGAGTGTGTGAGAGAGAGAGGGGGGAAAACAGAAGCAGAAAGAGGGAAAGGAGATGGGGAGACAGAGAAATGTGGAAGAGTAGAAAGCGAGGGGAAAGAGAAAGGAACGAACGGAGGAAAGGAAAAGAGAGAGAGAGATAGAGTGAAATCGAATAAAAGACAAACAGAGAGAGAGAGAGAGAGAGAGAGAGAAAGCGAGATCAGTGAAGAGCAGACTGAGAGAGAGAGCAAAAGAGCGAAGATGGAAGAAAAGACATATATAATGAAAGAGGGAGACAGAAGAGGAAAGAAAAGACAGAGAAACAGAGAGAGAGAGACAGAGAGAGAGAGACGAGATAGAAGAAGAGGAAAAAGACAGAAAAAGAGTAAGAGAGAGAGAGAGAGAGAGAGAGAGAGTGAGAGAGATGAAGAGAGAGTTGAATGGTTGAAATAGGCAGACATACTTTTTCTTTCATAGCTCAGCATCTGAGAGATTGCTTTTAGCGCGAGACTTTACGTTCCTTGTTATGTAAACAAGCATCAAGGCTTGGTTCCAGCTCTTTAATCTTACTGGGAACAAAGTTGAAATGATTTGACACTCACATTTAATAAATATTATCCTTTATTCGACAATATTTATTTCACATAATCAATTACACAGGAATCTCTTAATGTAATGCATCATGTACAAGGACAAAATGTTGAGTATATCAACATGCATTCAGACATTTAATAGGCATAAAAGTAAAAACTGACTCTATGAGACATTACATTACAAAATATGTTCATATAGATATATGCCTAAGCTTATAATTCTATTTGCAATGCTGTTGAAATGTATGAAATTGAAGGCGGTAGCTGAATTTTGATAAGATATTTCTACAATGTAATATTTGCCCTTTGTGATTATTATTCACCATTGAAGAAACAACTATTGATAAGGGGGAGATTACGTTGGAAAATCAATATTTTTTGTTTAAAATAATTGCTTTAGATTCACCAGCAACTATGACAGCGATCGCTGCAACAGATTGACTGACAAATCGATATATCCAACGCCTCATACTATCTTCCTGAAGTATTCTCTCCCACTTCTTCTATGAATCCGATGTGGTTTAACTGGCATTCTATCATTACGTCATTAGAACACAGGATTAGAAACGTGTAATATCAGAATTTGATTTACATGATCATAGAGTTATACAAGCGGCCTGGGATTGATACATGATATTTACCAAGTTTACTTTCGTTCGACACAAGGCCAAATAGGGTTAGGGAGATTCTGTTCTGCCAATCTTACAAGTGGAGAGATTCTGTTTGTCTTGAAAAATCAGCATTTGAGATCCTTGGTTTCACCTGGGTTCCATCACCGCCAAATGGTCCTCCTGAGACACTGGTTTGTATAAACAAATTGGGATAGCTACAAAAACAGTTGGATGGATTGAAAACAAAAACTATCCACTTATTTGGGATGAAATATGTTAACAGACAGCTACATGTGAACTGACAAATATAGGTAGATAGATTGATAGATGTTAGGAACGAACTGATATAAATAGTTAAATACATAGATAGATAGATAGATAGATAAGAAAAGACGCTCCGTAAAACTCAAGATTCAGATATTTCTGACAGGCGCACTCATCCTCACACCTCTCTCTCCCTCGAATCTTCTTCAGTCTACATGTTCTCACCAGATGTCTGGTGGGTATCAACGAAGGCTGAATCCTCTAGCCCTCCTCTCAGCATTCTTACAGTCCACAGTAGTGCTGTTGTTTGCACTTTCTTACCAGATGCCTCTTCAGACCTTTCCCTGCTTCTCTAAAAATTATGCCATGTTCATTTTAGCTATAAGGCTGTTGACGTCGACTAATATCATTATTATTTATACGTCCACATGGTGATACCAGATGTATGGTGGTCATCACAGGAGACTGAGTGTCAGAAAGTCTCCTCAAGTCTCCAGCCTTCCTCTCAGCATTCGTCGTCACATATAACAGCACTAGGGGTTCGTATCGTACCTACATTCTCCGCCATACTTACACATGAATTCTTCTATTTAACGGTAAGGTCTTGCTGATGACTTGGTGTTGTAAATCTCATGTTTGGGGTGATCGTTTTGAAAGTTCCAGAGTATTGTGTGTTTTCTACCTTAAAGGACAGTCTCTGGTTTGTGCTGCTACCACAAGTCTATATGGTCGTTTGCATAGTCCCAAGTGTATAACAGTTGCGACCATGTTGTGCCCGTTCTTGTTATCTTTCTAGGATAGTTTATTACTGATTTCACTGATTATGTTGTTAAGAGACTTTCTCCGCATTTGCAGCATTTTTGTTCATTTTGCCTAGACACAGTTTGTTTTAATGCATTTGTTTTAGATTACCATGATGAAAGATTATTTTTTCCCTCTTCGGGTGTATTTTTTGCAGCCAATGTTTCTGATCATTTGTCTGCGATATTCGCGTCTTTTGAATTTCCCGTGTAATTTTCTCTGTTCACATTTATCTAGGGAAGTGTTTTTGGTGTGGTTGTATTTAATCCTGTTTTACTCCCTCTTCTATGTCCTGGAGTTCTTTTGTAATATTTCATAAACATTCTGGTGATTCGTTGTCATTTACTTTTAACATCCGTAATATCTGGTGGTTTTCACAGAGCATCAGGTGGCAACGGGTATCATTAACGTTGAAGCACTGTCCTCGATATTCCCGCTGATTTTGATAATGCTGTCGTCTGGGTGGTTCCAAATTTCTTCACATTTCCTATTCTTACAACCTCTCTGCAAGGCTTTTTTTGAATGCACATTATTTGGGAAGGTCCGGATATTTTCATATATCCTCCGTTTGAACTTAGTGAAAGGGCGCAGTGTGAAGGGCGAATCTAAAGTGCTCAAGCAAATGAAACTGGAAGTCAAATCAGCTTTGATCTCAATCCTTGGTCATCCGTGTCTAAAGGTTTACACACCAGGGTTTAGTTCCAGGGGATCTGCTTCCAGGCAGCACCATCAACAGGCATAAGAGGGGTAAAGTCTCATTTATTGACTGATACCTATAGAGTGTTAAAAGTCGAAACAGAAGAAACTAGAGATAAAACGCATGGGATTCAAACACTAAAAAAGGTCTCTTGTCACCTCTCGATCTCCGTGGGAAGATGAGTAAATACCAAGACTGGAAGTCTGCAGAGACACGAGCCAGGATGGAAAAGAGTAATTCTGTTCCCTTTCTTCTTTTCGGGGAAAAATGATACTATCACTGTCCCATAATAGTTGTTACATTTGATGTCTGAAATGCATATACAAATGTAACAAGTCTTGTGGGTCTGAAATGGTACAAGAAATAACTAAGAACATATTCTACGATTCTCATTTTTTTTCTGGTAATTGAATGAGCAGCGAACGGAATGATCAAAGGAAATTGCCGCCACTAATTGGTTACTTATACTGTGGTATGCCAGGATACATGATAGGTAAATAAATGAAGTGATTGAGGGTAGCGATATCGCAGCAGACGATAATTCACAACGGAACAACAACAACCCAAGAATCGTCGGTAACAGCATAAACGCTATCAATCGCCAGTGTCATTATCGCTAGAATCATTCATAATCATTCTTAATAAAAACAGTGACGTTACGTCGAATTCATTACAGCTGCCGTTATTTTTCATCCTTACATATTTCCAAACGATTTTGCGAGTTGTACATAATGTAAATATGTGATAAACATTGATAAAATGTATTGTTTTTCTCTCTCTTGGTTTCTATCTATGTATTTATGTATGAATCTATTTTTATTCCGCCGGACACTTTTATTATCCCGGCGTATGTTGCCAGTAATCGAGCCCAAGATTTTCTGCCCACTACGAAGATTATCAAAACAACTTTCATGTTGCCATGTGCATAGATTACAGCAAAAACCAACAAAATCTATCTATATCATATACAATCAATCCATTCATGTAACCATACATTAATGCTCGTAATATCTATCCCCTTCTATCTTTCTCAAGTTGATCTTACCTATCTCATATTTTATTCTATGATTGATCTCTCTATCTTAGTCTGTCTCTGTCTCCGTCTCTCACTCTGTTTGTCTCTGTCTGTCTGACTCTCTCTCTCTCTTTATATATACATATATATATATATATATATATATATATATATATATATATGAACAATTCAGTTTTAAAAAGTCTCAAAATTTGTTGCTCTGGGTTAAACGTTCAGGGCATGCGTAAGGGCGAGACAAGCGATCATTATTAGCCTTTCAGCATTTGACGTTAAACATGGACCTTCCCTGGGATTCACCAGACCTCACTCTGTCATGGGTGTTGCAGAGCCAGCACTTCCTGAACTTGTCTAGTTCATTGTATCATCTTATTTCCCGTCAGCTGCAGTTTCGCATATAATCTCTGGGAAAGCACGTTGTGAGTCGTGATGTCCAGATATGTCTGACATTGTTGCAACATAATCGGCCTAATGCCATTTGATTTTTTTTATGGATTTTATCATAAGTCTGACTGCTTTCTCTTATATACCATGCTGTTTTGTGATCTCTCCTTGTGATGTTGATAATGATTTTCTCGTGCACACGAGTAACCAGTCCGAAGAATTTACTCTTTGAGAGGTGAAGCAAGCCATCAAAAAAAAAAAAATGAAAGGCCCCTAAACCAGAAAACATCACCATCAACCCAATAAAAAAAGCTAGTGAAGACATCAATTGAAGGTAACCATTCTATTCAACTTATACATTCAAACAGAAGAATGGAACACTACGATCATAATACCCAGAAGGACTAAACAACTATGGTCAATAAGCCTACTTAACCTTATTCACAAACTCTTTACCAAAGTGATCACCACCGTAATCACAAGACCCCTAAATGAAAGCAACCACGGAAGCAGACAGGCTTCAGGAGAGGCTATTCGATCATTGACAATCTCCGTTAGGCAAATCAACTAAAAGAGAAAACAGCAGAATATAAAATGCCATTCGCTGTAGCATTCGACTCGGTGGAAATCCCAAAGGTCATTGATGCTATCATACAATGGCATACAACCCATTCATAGTTCCTTTATGAAGCTATATAAACACACTAAGCCCTTTAAGCTCGAAAAAGGGGTAAGACAAAGTGATATCAGCTCGTCCAAACTCTTTACTGTTTTCTTCGAGATGATCTCCTGAAACCTTGACTAGGAAATATAGGGAACCAAATTGACGGTGTAGCAGCAAAACTCAAATACTGCAGCAAAAATTGAAATTCGTTGACATCCTTTGTGCTGAGAAAACTTCATGATCTAGACGAACTGAACGAAGAAAGTATAAAAGGTTGGTCTTCACACGAACATTAGTTACACTCAATCAGTTATACTCAATCATTGATGACTAGCGTACATATAAGGACCAACAATATTTACTACTTAGCGAGGCTTAGGTTAATATTCACATTTTTCGACTCAACAAACATTTCAGGGATGCCGACCAGATAGAAAAGTGATGCAGAGTATACACAGGTCATATATCTTTCATTAAAACCTGTGGCTAAATTGCAGGGGTGCATTATCCATGGTAGCGGGTTATACATGGTGAATCACGGTATTTCATGTCTGAATTTGGATGATTCTAAAGAGTGGAAAACAAGGAAGATAATCAATGGCAACTATGAGGGAAAATCTTATAATCTGTAGGTTTTTATTTGTTCTTATTGAATTTCCCATGAACCTCCGAATAAAACAACTTTTAACTCGACACTGATCTGCCTTATTTGCCAAGTAATATATCAGGCGAATGCTAATCTCAAACAGGGGCCATTTGTCGAGTAATAGCGATGTAAGCACACAGAAAAACAGACAGAGATGTTTTCAATCGCAGTTAGACGAACTCTGTTTGTTGCAAAGATAATGACATCCCTTCATTAAATAATATTTTTCTCATACTGAATCAATATCCCATGAGTACCATTGTTTGATGCAGAAACTATTGATGTTTTAATTTCTCTTCCCTATCCTCTTCTATCGTGAACATTTTAGCCTTTATGAAAAACAATTTTCTAAAATCATTAAAATTTGTTTATGGTAAAAATATCAATGGTGAAAATACAGGGAATGCAGAACATTTAGTTCTGATCTCGACATTTTCTCTAAAATTTAAAAAACTTTTTCAAAAAATGTATTTTGTGTCACTTTAGTCACCTATTTCCCAATTTCTGTTAAAGTAATTAAAATGAATTTCTTCAGTGTTTTATTTTTCTGTTCTATATATACTTTTTTTTATTATGGTACTGTATGTAAATTTTCTCTTGTTGGGATCACCAGTTGCTTACCGTGTAACCGTTCCAGGAATTTTAAAAACAAAATAGTTATATGAACATGGCACCCCAGCAGTTTTAATCAAACACCACCTTCCTTTCATTTATGATTTTAATGTATATCTTATTTCATATATGCAGTTCGTTATTTTGAATAAGGCATTACAATAATGTATTGTATAGAGATGTTATTTTTACACATCATTTAATTCTTTGAAACCGGGAATAATTAGGTTGGTTACACCCTAAATGAATTAAACGATGAAAGATCAGTAAGAATGACAAGATACGTGACTCGCTGTTTGTGCCATTTTTATTGAGTGTTCACCCATGTGAATATTGAAAATTTTGCGTCCTTTTTAATCTCAGACTGCATGCAAACCATGATAGAATCTTTAAGAATTCTAATCAATCAGAAAAATTCTCTGCCAACATATTCAAATGAAGATTTTGACTATTTTCTCCACTAACCTCAGTGTTGGTTTTTCTACGTTGTAAGCAATTCATTTTTTTCGTCAAATCATCCAATAAAGTATCCTTATATACATGGTTGAAACGAAACGAAACCACTTCCTGGCAGATTGTAACACTTCAATGGGCTATTCCATTAATATACTTAGACAATTTGTTACTTAGCAAGTTCGATCTCTCACCCCAACCAACTGATTATCAGTCAGACAAATGGACCAGGGACAAATATTACCCTTTTCCCCATCATCATCATCATCATCATCATCATCATCATCAGTCTTTTAACGTCCGTCGTTGGATATAGACCATCCCCAGGATTCGCCACAATTCTCTATCATGGGCGTCGTGGAGCCAGTATTCCCTGAATTTGTCTAGTTCATCTCTCTATCTTGTCTTCTGTCGGTCTCAGTTTCTCATGTGATTTATGGGGATCCATGATGTGAGACGTGGTGTCCATCAGTTGTCTTTCATTCTCACAACATGGCCAGCCCATTGACATTTGAGTTTTTTTAATAGTTTCTATCATGTCACGGACTCTTGTTTTCTTCCTTATATACTGTGCAGTCTTTTGATATCTCCATGTAAGGTTGAGCATGATTTTCTCATGTGCACATTACATAATTCTCAGTTTATAGGTCTATTTCTTGGTTAGATTCCATGTTTCAGCTCCATAAGTGACTATCGGGAGAATGCATCGGTTATATACTATTGTTTCAGGATTATTGGGTTCGTCTGTTTTTTTAAAAAGTTGAGCTTGGTGAAATAATGGCCATCCAGAGGCAACATAGAACTTTTTTTCATACTTTTTCAGTGATAACGGAACACAGGTGAATGTCAATATTTCGTGCCTGCTTTGGCGAAGGCTTGCCATCCCAGAGTGATTCTTCGCTTGATTTCCTCCTCTTTTGAGGATCTCATGGAGATTCGTTGTTTTAGGTAGATGCAGTGGTCTACTTTGCCGAGTTTTGCATCTTCTATCTTGACAGTTATGTTCTTATTAACAACACGATTATTGCACATAGTTTTCGTTCTACTGAAGTTTATGTGTAGGCCGACTTTTCTGCTTCCTTCGTTTCGTTCATCTAGCATAAGTTGGAGGTCGTGTAGGTTCTCTGCGAAAAGGACGATTTCGTCTGCAAATCTAAGGTTGCTCAGGTATTGCCGTTTATTTTGATCACTCTATTTTCTCAGTCAGTGTTTCGAAAAATCATCTCAAGGCAGGCTGTAAAGAGTTTGGGTGAGCTGGTATCACCTTGTCTTCTTTTTTGAGCTGAAACGGTTCAGAGTCCTTATGTAGCCTAATGAAGGAGTTGCTGTGATTGTATATGTGTTGCAGTACTTTAACGTATACAGGGTCTACACCTTGAAGGGTGATGACCTTCATGACCATGGGAATTCCTACAGAGTCGAATGCCTTCTTGAAGTCTATAAATGCTACTGCGAGTGGCATTTTGTATTCTGCTGTCCTCTCTTTCAGCTGATTTATTGAATGAAGATGGTCCATGATTAAGTAACTTCTTCTAAATCCAGCCTGTTTTTGTGGTTGATTTTCGTCTTGTGTTTTAGTAATCCGGTTGACAATGATTTTTGTGAAAAGTTCGTATATGCAGTAGAGCAGGCTGATAGGCCTGTAGTTGTTAAGATCTTTGGGGTTACTTTTTTAATGTAGAAGTATTATTATAGCAGTGTTTCAGTCTTTTGGGACTTCACTCTGTTTTAGACACAAATTGATTAGAATAGCTAGCTTTCTATTGACGCTCTTACCAGCTTTTTTGAGTAGATCGATGGTGATATTATTTGGTCCGGGGGCTTTCCCTTTTTTGTTTGTTTGATGGCTTGCTTTAATTCCCATGGTGTAACTTTGGGGAAGTCCTCGAGCTGATTGTCAGTGTCTTGTGTATTCTGGTCGTTGTTGTGATATTGTCTGTGTTTTGAAGAGTAGAGTTCTTGGTAAAATTCTTGGGTGAGTTCAACTATTCTGTCTCTATCTGTTGTTATGTCTCCGTTTGCTTCGAGATTGTTAGTTATCTGTTTCTTTCCTTTGTTTATTGCTTTAAATCTTCGACTTTTTTCGAGATTGGCCTCGATGGTGGCTGCCATATACCCTCTTTTGTCTCTTCTTAGTTTCTCCTTAATTGTTTTGTTCAGTTCGATTTCTTCTATTTCCTCCCTTGTGATCGTTAGTGGTTTGAGGTTTCTGAGGTTTTTAATTACTTTCCTGGTTTCATCTGGGTTTTTGCTAATGGTCGTTGTGTTTCTTTGTTTAAACATATTGGCAGCTTCTGATAGAGAGGTTATTGTTTTGTTGTGGAGTTCGTGGTCGTTGGTGTCGTTTTCGTCGGTAAGGATATCAAATCTGTTTTTCAGTTCTAGTTTGAAGGCTGAGGTGAGTTCATTTGGTACGTTTAGTGGCTGTGGTCTAGTGTGGAATATTTTCCTGCGTTCTTTATTTGTGTTTATTTGCATCTTACATCTTACCATTCAATGGTCACTCCCGACATTTACTTGGTTTAGGATTTTGATGTCTTTGATGGTGTGGCTTTCGTCAGTTAAAATGTAGTCTATTTTGTTTGTCGGTTTCATGGTTGGGGCTCTTCCAAGTCCATTTTCTATTGGGTTTCTTTTTGAAGAATGTATTCTCCTGGTTCTAGTCAATACAATGATCTTTCACACTAACAAAGATTGGATATATATATATATATATATATATATATATATATATATATATATATATATATGTGTGTGTGTGTGTGCGTGTGTGTGTGTATGTTTATTCTTGTTTCAATGCAACCGGTCTTTTTCTGTTCGTTCTCGAATATTGCTCACCTTTCTTCAGAATGTTCCTCATGGCTATCACGAAAGGGGAACCAAAGATAAAGTTCAACGTTTTGTCTACACATTTTTGTTTGGTAATAGAACTTCCAGATTCTTGTTGCATAGAGATTAGTACACATTCAAGTGAAGAGATTTTAAATCTAGTTTAAGTTTGTGTAAGAGACAATTATCAGTCTGGAACACAAATGAGAAGTGAACCAAAATCTTCCGAGGCAAGTAATTTCTAAAAGATTTATGTTCTTCTTAGCCCATGGTTTTTCGCATCTTCCATTAAAAGTCTGTCCATGTCCAATCGCAATTGCAATTCCCCCCCCCAATTCTCAGCTCATTGATTTCAAATGTTTTATGGCAATTCTCGAGGAAAAAGTCTTTCTCTTTTAAGCAAATTCTCGATTTTATTGATTTGTTCCTTTTACTGCAATAATTCAAATCGGGTTGTGGTAAAAATAACCATTGATGATTTCGTATTTTATTCCCTTCAATTTGACATTTCAAACGGCTGCGTAATTTAGAAGTGTTTGACGCAAAAGTCCTCTTAAAGTATCATCATCATCATCATCATCCTTTTAACGTTCGTCGTCGGACTTTCCCCAGGGTGTGCCACGCTTCTCTATCATGGGCGTCGCAGGAGCCAGTACTTTCTGAATTTTTCTAGCTCGTCCCTCTATCTAATATTCTGCCGGCCTCAGTTGCGCATGTGACCACGGGGGATCGATGTCGTGAGTTGCAATGTCCATCGGTTGTCCGCCATTCGTGCAACAGGGCCAGCCCACTGCCATTTGAGTTTTTCAATGGATTCTATGATGTCTCTGACTCTTGTCTTTTCCCGGATGTACTGTGCTATCTTGTAGTCTCTCCATGTAAGGCCCAGCACAATTTTTTCATGCACGTTGCACAGGTGAAACAACCTTCTTTTTAGGACTAATGGGATTTTCTTATTTTTGAAGGTTGAGCTTGCTCTGCCAAAGGCTTGCCATCCTAGAGTGATTCTTTGCTTGATTTCTTCTTCTTTGGAGGGTCTCATGGAGATTCGTTGTCTTAGGTAGATGTAGTGATCTACTTTCTCCAGTTCTGTGTCCTCCATTTTGATATTGATGTTTTCATCTCCGATGTGGTTGTTGCACATGATCTTCGTCTTGCTGAAGTTCATGTGTAGGCCGACTTTCTTACTCTCTTCATTTAGTTCATCTATCATTAGTTGGAGGTCGTTTAGGTTCTCTGCGAAAAGGACGATGTTGTCTGCAAATCTGAGGTTGCTCAGATACTCGCCGTCTATTCTAATTCCTTTACCCCCCCAATCTAGGCTTCTGATGATCATCTCGAGGCAGGCTGTGAAGAGTTTGGGTGAGCTGGTATGACCCTGCCTTACTCCTTTCTGGAGTTGAAAGGGGTCCGAGTCTTTATTTAGCCTGATAAAGGAGCTGCTGTGATTGTATATATGTTTCAGCACTTCGACATATACTGGATCTACACCTCGTCGAATGATGGTCTCCATCACCCTGATTTCTGCTGAGTCGAACGTTTTTTGAAGTCGATAAATGCTATGGTGAGTGGTAGTTTATATTCTGCTGCTTTTTCTTTCAGTTGATTTATCGAATGCAGGTGGTCCATGGTCTAGTAGCTTCTTCTGAAGCCAACTTTCCCCTGTGGTTGGTTTTCATCAAGTGTTTTTGTGATTCGGTTAGTGATGATCTTTGTGAAAAGTTTGTATATGCAGTTGAATAGACTTATAGGCCTGTAGTTGTTGAATTATTTCGGATTTCCTTTTTTGTGTAAAAGCATTATGATAGTAGTGTTCCAGTAATCTGGGACTTTGCTGTGTTTTAGACACAAGTTTAAAAGGATAGCCAGTTTCCTTGTAATGATTTTACCCGCTTTTCGGAGTAGATCAATGGTGATGTTGTCTGGTCCAGGGGCAGTTCCTTTCTTCGTCTGTTTAATGGCTTCTTTCACCTCCCACGGGGTTATTTCTTGGAAGTCCTCAAGTTGATTGCTCACGTCTTGCGTATTGTGTTCATTGTTTTGTAGTCCTTGTTTGGACGAATAAAGTTTTTGGTAAAATTCTTTGGCACGTTCGACAATCCTGTCTTTGTCTGTTGTTAGGTTTCCATTTTCCTCAAGTATGCTGGTTATGTGCTTTTGTCCTGAGTTTATAGCGTTGAAGCCCCGACCTGGCCCATGACGTGTTGGTAGGGTTCTGGTGGATTGTCCACTGATATGGGTCAGTGTGTTTGAGCTCCACTGAGAAAAAAAATCCCCCTCTCTCTCACTCTTTCGCCTGGAGCATACCTCTCCCTTATATATCAAGGTTTCGACTTATTAAGAGTCCACAGACGTTGAAATAGAAGAACAAGGCTGAACAGATAAGCAAATAAACTAATAAATTAAAATACAGAAAATTCAATTGTATTCATCAGTTCTTGCAGCAGCATTTGGGGCATTCCTAGCAGTTGAAAAAGTTTGAATTTTTCATCTTTCTTTGCTAAATAGTTCATGTCCGTCTCCCAGCAAAAATCTACTTCTTGGATGTATCCGTCTTCAATCTAATGTTTGTTTTGTTTTTATGGCCACTGAAGCCCCGGTCGGGCATGGGAGGGACGTCTGTTCTGCTCCGTTCTTTTCCATTTTTTTCTACAAACAAATAGCTTGAAAGGTTAGTGCATATGAAGTATGATTTTTCAATCGGTTGAATGTATGATATTACATACTTTTTTTCTACTCTGCTTCAGTCCTAATCAAAATCATTTAGAAAACATATTGTCCATTTATAAATGCTAGCAATTTCTTTTATGCCTTATCTCGATAAGAAAAGATGATTTCTGGATAAGTAAATAGGTAGAAAGAAGCAGTGAAATGGAAAAAAGGAGGGGGGGGGGAGAAAAGACAATTGAAAAAAGTGCCGAACATCTTCAGAATGAGAGAAAAAGTCAACCAAGAGAAAAGACAGTGAAATGATTGAGAAAAGCACTGAATGTCTTCATAACAAAGGAAAATTGCAAGAGGAAAAAGAAGCAGATGAGGAAAGGGCTGAACGTCTACGAAATGGGAGGAAAGCATATATTCTACATATGAAATGTAACTTTTCATCGAACTTGACCTTACATAAAATACATTTGTATAATTAACATTTTGACGTATGTAAACTGTATCGACATTTCTTTTTTAAAAATATGCTTTATGATATATTTCTGAACTTATCAAATCGCGTAAAAGTTCCTTAATAATCAATCATAAAAAGCAGTTTAGTATGTATTCATCATATCTCGTATTAAACATAAAGTAAAACAAGCATGACTTCTGCAAGGTCACATTCAACTCCCACTTTTATTCTAACTGAATGAATACATATATACATAATGAATAAAATGTTATAAAAATATTCTTAGCATAAATGTATTAAGAAATAAACCCCTGCTTATCTATACCGTAGAAATCAAAGACTTTTTAGTTTGGCTCAGTTGATAAAAAGCCGCCTGCAGTTCATTTGGTCGTGATCTGGAATCACAATAAAAAAAAAGTTGGTTTTATTTATCTGTTTGGCTTAACATGACGGGACAGACAAACATTAAAGAGTTTACTTCCATGAATAAGTTGGGGATTATGGTAGTTGTTACGGTATAAAAAGTCAACTCCAGACTTGGAGTGGAGTTTGACAACATTAAGAGGAAATAACTATTCCGAATTACTAGCAATGAATAGCGTATAACATTTCACTATAAAAATACAATTGTTATTAAGGCTAATGAATTATGTATGGTCGGCATTCATGGACATTCATTGTATAGTAGTGGTATGTACGTAGAATGGAGGTGGAAGTCGCTGAAACGGTACGCGCTGAATGTAGACACGCTGTAAGTTGATACAACCCAATATATATATATATATATATATATATATATATATATATATATGATTAAATCATAGTTTGGATTGTACTTGATCCGACAATATAAGACATAAATGACAATATTGGAAGTCTTGTTAAATAAAAGGGAATAGATGAAATATTTTATTCTGGTGATTCTAAACTTTCCAAAGGCAAATGAAAAAGAAAACAGGAGAGGGGTAGGCTGTTTCTAAGTAGAATTGAATTGTAGATAGGTAAGTTGTATAGATAGATAGGTATTTGTGAAATAGTTGTATGTTTTTGACCTGTGTGGGATGTCAATTGGACTGTGGGCAGGGATAGGTGTATTGAAATGTTGATATAATGAAATCATGTGTAGGTGGGAAAGGTTCACAGGAAATCGAATCTCATTTACAAAAACTGAGGAAAATATATCATTAGCTTCAGTTTGGATAATCAAAGAATTTTATAATATGGGGTCTTTGACACACACACACACACTTATACACACACATACACACGCACGCACACACACACACATATATATATATATGATGAGAGAGAGGGAGAGGGGGAGAGATAAAGAGACGAAGAGAGAGATTCAGCTCAAATCTGAGAGCGTTTTTTTTTAACTTACAAGTTACGAAGGCGATTAAGCAAATTGCTTGTGTAGTTGAGAATTCATAAAACAAACGATAGTTTATTACTCTCATAAAAAAAAGACATCCCATCTATTTAATAGTCATTTCGAAGGTTTACTGCGGAAGTTACAGTTGACAGTTACACCGGAGATGGCATTAACAATTTCAAGAGTTTCGGTGCGGCTGGCACCTGCGCCGTCCCTCCTCATAAAATTCTGATTAGTGACATGACAGATATATGATAGACAGACACGTAACCAGATAGATATATGAATAACCATTATTTTCACTTTGAGTAATCTTCCGATTAAATACAAATGAGAATAATAGCGATATGTGCTTTTCTCGCTACTGCTACTACTACTACTACTACGACTACTATGACTACTACTACTACTACTACTACTACTACTACTACTACTGGTGTTATTACTACTATCATACATTGCAACAACTGCAACGATAATAACGACAATTATTACGAGATTTTGGCCATAGGCGATGTCCTTAACAAAACAGTATTTGCAATAATGAAAACAGAAGAGAAAACTTATTAGGAATCTAACCACGTGACAAAGCACTCCGTGACCAGATTTTAATAGTTTTAACAACTGCTGTACTAATTGTTACTAACAAAAACCTCTCGCGTTGTTATCGTAGCGGGAGGATAAGATAAACAAAATGGCCAAAATAAATAAACAATAAGTAAAAATAGTCTATTTATTCGGGTGACCCACCCAGGTGGCAAGGCAGACTTTTGTTTATTTGCTTTAAGACAGAGTTGCAGGCATTAACTCATCCACAGCAAAAGTTCCTATGCCATCACTCCTGATATAACGGTACAAAAAGTTACTTACGTATCTGAAGGCTGATCACTAGAGAAGTAAACTAAAAATTTGTTTCAAAGAAATTCTGTAAGGTATTTAAAAAAAGAAGTTCATTGTAAGCATAATATGATAAGTTACCTTCAGAAATCCATAATACATCTTTCTGATATTATTGCCATATTTTTTCACTTGAAAAGACACGCCATTGTATTTCGGAACTATTTTCAGAGAGAATACAAAATGAAAAAGGGCTGCACTAACACCAACATTTTGTCACGCAGAATACAGATGCCGAGTATTCCAAAAAGAGGGATGAATTCATGAGTGCGCCTTATACACCGGAAAAATCCAAATTCTTTACAACAGAAATATCAGTAGAAGAATATGAATTATAACATCTATTCTCATCAAAACAAAACAAGCAACTATCAACAAGATATTCGTTGGTCTCAGAGCAAATGTTCTGACGTGCCTCAGATACTTTTTGATGACCTTGACGAATACGTACTTTTGACTTTTTTTTTCTCATTGGAAAATGCAATATATCAGAAAGTTGGCTTGAGGTCATATAAATCCTGGAAAATGACTTCAGTGGCTGAATAATGGTGCTATAATCTGTATGAACAAAAATTCTGAAAACATATACATCAGCCTAACACACATACACACACACACCTTAACATGCAGATACCCCCAACACACACACACACACACACACACACACACACATATATATATATATATATATATATATATATATATATATATATATATATAGGTAGAGACGGATATAATATATATGTAATCATAAAACATGGTTGTTAAGACTGTTGAGGTTTTGTTTCATCAGATAGTATTGCAAGTATTTGGAAATTTGAGAGAATTGATGTTATGTGTGTCATCCACGTATTTCTGCCGAATACGATTAGGAATATCATAGAGGAATTCGAGTTCGTGATATTCCTGCCAAGATTCAGCGGATCTCTCTATCATGGGCGTTATGGAGCCAATACTCTCTGAATTAGTTCACCATGCAATCTTTTTTCTGCCGACTACAATTTCGCATATGATCTTTGAGGATCCACATGAGTCGTGATGTCTAGCAGTTGTCTGAAATTCTTGCAAAGTGACCAGACCATTGCCAGTTGGGTTTTCTAATGGGTTCTATAATATTACTGATTTTTTTTTCTCTAATATATTTTGCTGTCTTGTGATTTCTCCATGATGTTGAGCATGATTCTCCGCTGTGTGTATTGCATCGTTCTGACTCTAAGGGTCAATCTTTCGGTAAGGTTCCATATTTCAGCATCGTCTTACATATTTTTCGAGCTGATAGGGCTCAGAGCCTTTATGCTGTTTGATAAAGGAACTGCTGTGTTAGAAATAATGCTAGACTCTGACACAAACAGGTTTTATGCTTTGTTTGCACCAATGACTTAGGGGGCTTCTCTGAGTCGACAGTTTTGTTAGAGTCCCCTGGAGCCAGCTTATTCCAGATTTTGGTTTTCATGTTGTGTTTTGGAGAATCGGTTGGTAATCACTTTGACAGAAAAAATTCTTAATGCAGTTAAATAGGCTTATTGACTGATTGTTTAAGACCTTTCGGATTTTATATTGCAACATTATGATTGCAGTCTTTCAGTATTCTGGGACTTTACTTTGTTTGAAGTTTAAGTTGAATAGAATGGCTTGTTTCCTAATGATGATTCGACCAGCTTTTTGGGTAGGTTGATGGTGATGTTATCTGGCTCAGGGGCTTTTTTGTTTGTTTGTTTGGTGTCTTACTTCACCTCTCACTGAGTAACTTTTAACAACTCTTACTCGTGGCTTTTCTATAAGGTTCATTGTTCTGTGCCACTTGTTTCGAGTGATAAATATATTGGAGAAATCCGGCTGGATTCGACAATCCAGTCCGTATCCGTTAAGCTCACTAGTTATTTAAATTCTTCCTATACTGAAAGTTTTGAAGCCCCTACCTTTTTCGATGGATGCATTCGTGTATCTCCTTTTATTTTCCCTTCGTTTTTTTATGGTTTTGTTTAGTTCGATTGCTTCAACATTTTCTCTTCTCGGTGACTTGAGATTAAAGCGTTTTTTTATGAGATTCTTGGTTTATTATGGAAGCCTACTGATGGATCATTTGTACTTTTGCTTAAACAAATTGGTGACTTCAATGACAGAGGTTGTTATTTTGTTGTCAAGTTTATTGATGAATTACATAACATCAATTGCAAGACGTAAACTTTAAACATTTGACGTTTCTTCTATTATTATAGAAAAAAAAATTGAAATAAGATATATTTCAGGTTTGGAACTGGGGTTCTAAATGTGTCTAAAAAATTATAAATATACCAGGTCTTCCTAGATATCTTTTGTTAGCTGTTTGCACATGACACCATGATAACGGACTAAGAAAACAGGAATCGAAAAATCATAACGTTCCAAACACAGAACGCCGAGATGGGAAGCGGGCAACATCAATTGTTTTTCTCGGTTTTAAAAATTACTCGAACTAATAACATCCATAGTTTTTCTCAGTTTTAAAAATGAAAAACTAATAACATCCATATTTTTCCTCAGATTATAAAATGTCTAGAATTAATAGTATCTCTGATTCTTACAAATTTTTAAAATGACGAAAACTGATAACTGATATTATTTTATATTCTTAAAACATACCAGATAATAGTTGATAGCGCCAGAATACAAACATATGAAAAAATCCTATGCTGGCCTGATCAATATATTTGTTCCTTTGCACAAAAGGAGGAGAAATTGCTTTAATATGGTCCAACTGCGTTATTTCATGTGCTTGCAGGTAATGTACCACTGAGGGCGAATATACACTGTCCAAGCAAAGCAATATCTTTAAACGAATTAATCAATATGAAGGTGTATACCAACAATGTGTGTGGCTTAGTTACAGACAGACTATACCAAGTGATTATGGAATTAGTCAACATCACATGGCACATTGCGGGTATTCGTGAAACTCAGAAAAGAAGAAAACCTTTCACAGCTTAAAGTAAGTATCATCTATTTTATTGTAAATGGTGAGAGGATAATACATAGAGTAAATATCAGTCAATATCAACCTTGCGTGCGACGTTATGACAGCATATCAGATAGAATAGCTTGGATAAAAGTCAGAATAAGCAAAATATACACATTGATCAGTAATTCAGGTTTACATGCCAAATGGTTATGACCAGGAAATTGCAGAGTTTTTTGACGCTATCGATATGATGATGGACTGTGAGAAAGCAAATTGCACAATACTCGCGGAAGACTTCAATGCTAAAATAGGTCAAAGGAAAGATGGGGAATCAAATATCGGAGAATAAGGGATAGGACACTGCAACGAAGGACGAGACACGGTAGTAACTTTCTCAGAGATACAGAAAGAATATGAAACAGATACTTTTTCCAAAAAATAAGAAGAAAATAAATGCATTTGGAAAAGCTGAAATAGTAAATCAAAAGTGGAATTGACTACGTGATAACGGACTGAATTGATAACGCCAAAGACTATGCTGTTATCAGTTGAATTGAAGGTATTCCCGGGTCTGTGAAACATTTACATGTTATCCTCTCCCGAATTCATGTTGCTCTTTGTCTATTGCTAAGAGTTATTCCGATTATGGCTCCTTCTATTGTCCCATTACTTTTATTTTGTCTTCGATTGTTATTTGTCAATTTGCTTTTCGGTATGTCTCTATCTATACCAAATGCGTTCCAGCCAATCGTTATGTGCCGTCTTATTTCATTTCAATGGTCTTCCTCTAGCTCTATTGCCTGACCTAGGTGAATGAATCCCTTGACTTTTTCTGAGACGTTTTCATCGACTCTAATGGTCTTTTTCAGAACTATCATTGAAATTTTTCCTTTGTTCCGTTCATCCTTAACCCTATTAGCTTTCTCTATTTTGGCCACAGGACAATTATTTTTTTTAGATTCTCCACCATTTGAAATATTAATGCATTATCATCACAGTACCTTAAATTGTTCAAATACTCTCAATCTATGTTTATTCCCACGTTTTCGCCGTTGAATTCTTCTGGAAGTATTCGTTTCGAATATTTTTTTCGTAAATTATTATTTCATTTATAAAATGAGTGCCCCCTACATATATCTCTGGATGATATTTTCAGAATTGAAATCTCTATCTTTTACCAAATATGTCCTCGCATAAATGCCCCCAAATAAAAAAGAAATGAACAAAATAACTGACCAAAATAGGGTAATAGGGTCTTTTGGGTTATCAATGATAATAAGAACAACTATCAAAATTACAAGTAGCTAGGACAATGGAATCGATTATGAGTCAGTTCACCACTTGAAAGAAATCTGATCTTTAGCCAACAAAACATATTTTCTTGGAGCAAAAACCCTAACACTGATAAGCGAACTACTAACGCTAAAAGTGAGCACATAAATTCCCAGTTTAAGAAAAATAATTCGTGTAAGGTTATATGAGGGGCAACGCAGGTGCGTGTGGGACTACCCAAGAGTGTGTGCTGGATATATATATATATATATATAAATATAATAATTAATAATGTCATCCACATACAGCTGTTTCTTTGTATTACAACTCTTCAGTGTGGTTATAGACTATCCAATGTCTCATCCAGTGACATGAGGTAGAAATCAAAACCTTCACTTCAGACCCAGAGACTAGCATTTCACCCCTGCCCTGCGCAGAACCAGACTTCTTGCACAGATACAAATACCTCCCTTCTAACTCCAACTAAACAGACTGAAACACAGAAACATTCCCATTTCATTCACTGTGTGCGTGTGTATATTTTTTAATATCATTTTATACTGTATTTCTGTACATTCTGACAAAATATTTCGTTGTTTTTTCTCTCATTTTTCAAGCAATAAATTAAATGTTTTCAACTTTTATCTTTCAAAATGATTCTTTTCTCATGGTTCTATTAAGCCATGTGACTTATTCATTTCCCGACGTCTTGTTCAATTTTCATGTTGTTCACGCTGTAGTCCTCTATTACATTAATAAATCATTAATATATATTCAGTAGTATTTTTTAAAATTTGATATATCATTATCTATTTTCAAATATTTTATGAGTGTAAAATATTTGAGAATATGAGTACATATAGCGTTATGTGTATTTTAGAATTGTTGTCTTTATTTTTGGTGTTTTCATTCCTTTTGTGTCTACATTTTGAAATTATTTTGCTTCTTTTGATAAAGAGTCTTCTGGTTGTTTGTTGTAAATGATGTTCAACTTTTCTTTTCAGGTGAAGCATACAAGTTTATTGATATCATTGTATGGGTAGGCTTTCTCCCCTCTCTCTCTCATATATATTGTATTGTTAACAGTAAAGAGTGCTCTGTATTTTAGATTAATCAAATGAATAAAAAAGATATTTATGTGTGAGCATGCATATATATATATTTGTGTGTGTGTGTGTGTGTGTGTGCCTGTACGTGTAAAATCTCTTTTATAAATGGATTTTTAAAAAGTGCTCATCATCTTCCTACTCTTTTTGCCAGATAACTTGGCAATATATAAGTAACTTTAATAAATATTGTTTCTCTTAATAGCTTACTCAGTCAAAATAACTTCAAAGGACTGTTTTGGAAGAACAACAAAACAAGTCTCTCGTAATTTGAAGCATATTAAATTCTGGGACAACTAATTACTATTTACTGTCATAAACAGAAATACAGTCGATGATAATACAGGCCTCCCCGTTAGAACATAGTTTGTTAGAGCGTGATTCGTGATATGACATTAGTGGATGGAAGAAGCCTCCAAATTTAATTTAGCTTAGAAAAAGCTAAATCTTTCACCAAAACAGTTAAATTTGTAATCTGAGTGGTCGCAAAACGGTTATGATATGGTGGTTTTCTTGGACCCTTAAATCTGCATTATAATGGGGGACGTCTGTATAAACGAATGTCTTTATAGTTGCAATCGCGAAAAAATGATAATACTCTAAATAAGATTACTATCTCCTTATTCACGAGCCATGTTCATACATCACAATAATCAAACATAATTCAACTTTTTTCTTATTTTGGTTTGGTGACGGTATGATGAAATAACTTTTTTATTTGGTGACGGTTCTAAACAATTTGAACGTCGTAACTAAAACTGCATAAAGTGCAGCAGCTATTCAGGATAGAAAAAATTCCATCAAAATACCGGTAAAAAAAATGAGATACTTTATTACCCGAATATATATTCAATACTGATAGAGCTTAATCACTGTACATTGTATAATATATTATAATTTATGAAAGTTCATTTAGATCTAAGTCCCAATCCATAATCTGTCAATCTAAAATACCGTGGTACGGTTATTGAATTCATTCATCTATCCATCTGTAAACATAAGTATTTGACTGTTATTATAAATCCTCTACTTCTGTTATATTTTGGTCGCTTACTTTATACCATTCCGTATCTTCCTTAATATATTTTCGATAGTGACCTGCATCAATTGTACTTTCAATATGTTCAACTATAAACTGTTGGCTTAATTTTTTCAACCCATTGTTAAAAAAGATTTGTACTTCTCCGTCAGCATGACACTTCATATTGTTTCTTTAACTCGATGAAATAACTTAATTTGCACAATTAAAAGTGTTTGATACACTATTATCATAAATTTCCCCTTACTTCGACTGCGCTCGTTATAGTGATACTAATTATTGAGACACCTTCCTTTAGTAGGCTAATAGTCATGAAATGCTCTCCAATGACATTTTCCATTGAGAAGTACTTGTTAGCATCGCCAAAAGCACTTTTTGTCCGCCTCTGGCGAGTAAGGGCAGAACTCATATAACCTGGTTCAGAATAAGGATTGTTTTCAGTATTACAATTTGGTTTACAGCATAGGTCAACATATTTTTGCTGGAACATGACGTAATCAAATTTCGTGACATTGGGAATTAAGAGTCGAAGGCATCACACATCCTGCATTGCTGTTCCATTCTCCCAAATAACTTGCTGAAAGATCTGAAATGTACGTTATACTCTTAGAATCCACATCCCATTTATCCTCCAGGTTTAGTCGTCATGGCCTATTTTATAGTTCGAGTGCAGCATTCAATAATTTTTTGAAACAGAAAATCCAGATATTACTTAACATAACACGGTTGTCAACTGTGATATGCACCGTAGATTTCAATTCTTAAGAATTGTCTGCTCCAGCCACTTTTGCTTGGATGCCCCTTTTGATTATTTTTTCTAGCATTCCAGTCCGAACCATGTTGACCACATCAATTATTATCAACCGAAGAGACATTTTAAAATCTAGTTTATAATGACTTCTGTATTTTTCAAGGGATATCTTCAATTTTTCTATTAGATTTACGTTAAATCGATTGTGAATTGATGCAGCTCCAAATCCTTTATTAAAAGCAGTTCCACCAGTGGCAATATTTTCCCTTGTTCAACATCTGGCAATCCAGATTTACTCATCTCTTTTCTAAATTGCTTGCCTATTGTCCTGATTGTTTTACTTCAGTCAGTAACGGCAACACCAGATAATGTGGCATTTAATGGAGGAAAAGGCCTTTTTTTTTTATTGAAATGTGATTAATTGTTTCTCCCATTCCAACTCAATATCTAAAACAGATTTGTGTAGCATCCAACATTTCTGGAGGTAATTAAATATTACTTTCATCTTGTAAATTGCAGTAACTATCAGTTATATGTTTTCTTTATTTCATGTGCCTCTACTATAAGATTAAGATGGATGGGATAACATGTGTCTTTGGGTGTATTAAGTACCAGGTATTGCTTATTGATGGCCTGGTCACCATTGAGGACATCCAAATCTTCACCTTCATTCAGTAATCCCTTTCGGGCTATGTGACCAAATTCGTGATATGCCTCAGTAAAATGATTAATACAGCTGATGTTTGTCTATTTTCTCATTGTTTAAAGATTAATTGTTGTGAACAAAATGATTATTTGCATCTATGTTGGATGTGTAGTCTCTGCCATGATTAGATTGATCTTCACAGGAAGTTTCCTCCACCAAGAATATCCTCTGTTGTGTTATAATTCTTCTGTTTTTTGTTTTTAATTTGCTTTCATGTGCTTGTTTTTTTTCCCAAAGGAAGGACACTCTCACTTTTAATGAATTCATCAAACACTTTTTATAGCCATCACTATCCAGGCTAGGAGACTCATCATGTTTCTGAAATGGTTATACTAACAGGGTCTTTAGCATGTCATATTTGGGGTTGTTCTTCATTGTTGGATTTATGTGGAGCTTTAACATTGTTATTGGCGTCTTTTGGTTTCTGTGTGACTTTTTATACTCCTCACTAAGAACTTTTTAAAGAAATAAAATAAACTGATGTTGTTGATGGTGTTTTAAGTTATCCCACCAAAAGCAGCCTAAGATATTCCGTAGCTTCCCCTCTTTTCATATTTGGTTGCTTCATCGTCTTTAAAAAAATCTAAGCCGATCTCATTTTTTAAAATTTCATTCGGAGTTCGATGCCTATTCAGGTCAGATTGTGAACTTTCTCGAGAAAATGTTCTAGATGTAAAATACGCCGAAAATTCGAGTAATTCTACATTGATGATAATGATTTTAAATATTTGATCTAATACAAATAAATGGTAGAATTGCATTAATAAACGCCTTTTTGTTTGCGAACTGACAATTCTTATGAAGGAAAGGATCCTTAAATGAAAAAGTTTGTTTTATCAATCCTGATTCCCTGTTTATCTTAGCAGCTGTACTAGTAATATACTTGGTAAATGATACTTTATCATTTTCATGATTCTAAGACCCTTTTTATTATTTACAATATTTAATGTATTTTTGTTCATATGGTAATCATAATATGAATTTATATTTTATGCATCTAACACCTTTCATTTACCTTAATTAAAAGCTGATAACCACTCTCTCGACCATAGCATTAATTCATCTAGGTACCCCGTGCTCTTACTAGGCCAACTGGCAACAAGATTGGATGGTAAACTTAGGTTTCACCGGGGCCGTGCAGAGCTGAGGCTAGATAGAGAAAGTTAGCTTCTTCCCATTTCAAACTTCTCATTAGGTATTTCTAATGAGCACTAAATACATATGATTTATGTATTGGTTGGTTATGTACGTGTACGCATAGTGTATATTATATGCTGTAATTACAAGTATATTATGATTTCATAGATGCTCCTTTGAACGTCATGTCAGCAATCTGTTGAGAATGCAAATTATTCTAAAAGATTTGTTCAGAAGATGGATATCCCAGAGAAATATTTCTTAGCAAAAATTGTATATACTGAAGTCACCATTGTAATGAAGATATTTTTTTAGAGACAAACGATTATGACTATTACGGCTATAAAAATGATGTAATGTTCGTAGTGTCTTTTGAATAGTAAACGAGTGTATATTTAGATACTGTTTTGATAATGTTTTAGTTAAATGTAAAGTAAGGTAAATGAAAATAAACGTATTTGATTATGTACAAAACATTAGTCAATAAAGAGATATATGCATGTTTGTTGCAGAACAAAAATGATGTGACATTTCAAGGCAATGTTGATTAAGCTTGTACAAAAAAGCACACTGAAAGTAGAGATGGATATTTGAATGTTATAATGTGCACAGAAAAATAAGCTCCGAAGCAAGAAAATTTTAGTCTACGCTATGAGTTGATGGGCAGACACAAAATAGTGCGCACTGAGATCGTCTACGTTCTTGAATTTATATGGAATGCGCAGACGTCATACAACAGTCTCTAGCCTTTATATGCGTGTTTTAACTCTTGTATGCGTGTGGTGGTAAAAATAGCATATAGAACACAGCGGGACATTGATGTAGGCTACAGAGAGTTGGGGAGCGAAGTTAAAGGAGTTTTCTTTGGAAAAATTGGTCGAAAGAATTGAATTTAATGAGTTCGTTTAGTCGTTGAGAACAAAATGAAATAACTGTTAAACTGGCTATCATAGCCGTATAGATTTTAATTAAATTAGATCTATTAATTCATACAAGCAATATTTGGTGCTCACGACTTCAAATGAATTATCAAAAACTCTCAAAAAACTGTCAACAAAGGTTTCTCCAGTTTTCAAGTTGGTCTTATTGGCTATCAATGTAAGCACGTGCTTTGTGCGCATCTGATTTTATATTTACAATAAATTAAAACTAAAAAACTTTATTGGCTTTTATTTTTCATTATTGAGTTTTAACCTCCAAATTGCCGAAAACTGTATGTTTAGGTCAAGACCTATGCTATTCGAACAACGGTATATATCTAGACCCATATGAAAATGTCTCCATGATGAGTCTTTGTAAAGATAATAGATGACAGCATGATCTACCTTCTAGTCAATTTAGTGTATCTGTAATCACAATTTCTTGATTTGTCCAGCTTATTTCTGTCAACCATCTATTTTGTTGATAGAAAGCACAACTTTACTTATTCATTATTGACAAAATCTTTTTTTTGCTAATATGTGTCACGCTTGTTTTTCTCAACATCAACTGTGAGTACTCTTTTCTTATACAAAATTCATACGAACTTTATTGCAAAAATATAATGCTTGTAAATTTTTATAACTATTGTTATCGTCATGCCAACTTTTGAAACATGATCTCTTACGACATTTGTGAGGTATTTTTGAAGGTTCTGCATTCAGCGACAGGTTTCACTTCTTCTTCTTCTTCTTCTTCTTCTTCTTCTTCTTCTTCTTCTTCTTCTTCTTCTTCTTATTATTATTATTATTATTATTATTATTATTATTACATGATGCATTTTCACACTTAGCAGTCACAGCAGGAGACCTATTGACAACAAATATCCTCAGATTTCCAGCCCTCCACTCCTATCGTCCTCGCCTATCAAAGCAGCGCTGGGGTTTCTACTGTCTCTACCAAGCCCTTTTCTTAGTCGTTAAGCCATCGCTAACAGCTGTGGATTTCCAACAATCTCCCCAGTATTCCTTTTCATCAGTAGTGCTGTGGTCTGTGTAGTCTCCATCCTCCCTCGTATCCCCAGTTCCTCCAATCTCGCTCCCAGTCTCTTTGGTATGGGTTCGAGTGCACCCAGTATTACTGGTACTACCCTTTCATGCTCCACTGATTCTTTGGTTCCCTTGCCAGGTCCTGGTATTTCTCTATCTTTTCACACACTTTCGCGTTTACTCTGCAATCTGCAGGCAAGGCCACGTCTATTATTTGGCATATTCTCCTTCCCTTTTTAACGATTACCAGGTCAGGTGTTCTCGGTAGGATGGGGTGGTCAGTTTGGATGTCAAAGTCTCAGAGTATTTCGTGGCTTTATTTTCCAGGGCTCTGTCCGCTTTGTGCTGATACCATTAGTGCGCATGATCAATGATCCCAATCATTTGCAGAGTTTCTAGTATATCACTGTTGCTCCCCTATCGTTATTCCCAATGTTGCAGAATGCAAAACCCTGCAACAGAAATCGCTTCATTTACAATGCTGTTAAGCTCATAAGTGCAGATATTGGTCGACAATTTTACGTCGTCAAACAAACACTACTTTGCCTCCCCCCCTTCTCCTCTTTTACCCTGAACTTTTCCTTCTGCACATACTTTTGCTAGTCATTTTAGTCAGCATTTGGTATGGCCGAATAGTTCCCACTTCCTTTCTTTCAGGCAAATGTTTTAGGTTGTAGATTTATGAGTCTACTGAGATGACTAATAATGATCTCTTCTAGAATTTTGTGAGAAGCCATGAAATGCATGATGTGAATTTGAAACACTTCAAGTATTTCCAGAGAACTTTGCTTCCATGTTAAACAGTCCATGTCGTATAGTACAACAGACATTATATATGTTTTTTTATCTATTTCCGTTTATATCTTGATTAATATTCTTTTGGAGATTTAAAGGATTTTGTTCTTGATAAAAGTGTCTCAACCTCAACCAATTCTATGTTTAATAGCCACAGAGTCATCCCCATCGAAGAGAAGGCGATATCCTAAATAATCAAATGTTTCAACTAGTTTTACTTTTTCTCCATCAATGAAGATGTTCAGCAGTTTGAGATTCTTTTTTATTGACGTACCTTTTGTTTTATCAATGTTTATTGATTGTCTTATTTTTGGTATTTTTAGCCAGAGCATCAATAAAAGATTTGAGAACTTCAACGTCATCATTCAAAGCTGCAATGACAATTCTTTTTTATGGATTCCGAGAACCCCAAGTCAGTAACTACTTCTATTGAGTCCATGTAAAAGGCTATGAGTAGTTAGATGCATTTTTTATTGATCGAGTTTAACTATTGCTCTCCATTCCGAGCGTTCATCTACACTATCGAGAGTTCGATGCAATCTACAAAAGCTATGTGTAAAGGTTTGTTGAATTCAAAACATTTTTCAATCCATTGTTGCAAAGCTAAAATTTGTTCGTTTAATCATCTTCCAGGTTGAGATGCTGCTTGAGTGTAGGAAAAGAAATGTAAAGATAATACTTTATGCAGTTAGTGATGATTGACATGGAAAGCTCATATATATGACAAAGTAGACTTATAGGCGGTAATTCTCACAATGGAGGCGATCACTTTTTTGAAAATCACAGCTGTGGTTGATTTGTTAGCATCTGACGGGATATTCTTTGTAGAAATAATGAGATTTAGGAGTTTCAAAAGAGCGTGTTTCAGAGGTTTACCATCAAGTTTTATGAGTTCTGGAAAGATGTTATCAACTTTTGGTGCCTTTCCATTTCTTTTCAGGTTTCAACAGCTTAATCAATTTCAGATTAAATTATAGGGGGTATTTTTAATTCATTTTCGCCCTGAACTTCAAAAGAAAAGTCGGAACTAAAATCGTTATAAAGACCTTGAGAGAAGGATACATTTGTGGGAGGAATTTCGTCTTAGCTTGTTACAAGAGAGCAGTCTGGTTTTTCAAAGTCCCAACGAAGTGTTTTCTTTTTCCGTTACGATTTCTCAAGTGCTGCAAAGAACTGTTTGACCGGAGGAATGTTGTTTAGATTCTTGTATTCTCCCTCAATGCTTTTTAGCTTATCCTTTCAACAAGTTCCTTTTAGAAATTCAACTTTAGCTGTCTGGTACTGGAAACACTGTGTTTTTTTAAATCTTGTGTTCGTTGGAGATTTTGTTGTTTGTGAAAGCCAGTGTGATATTTTATTTTTTTTATGATGGGATGATTTCTCATGCAGTCTCGATTAAGGCGTGATGATTAAATCAATTTAATCCCTGGTATTCTTATCTGGCTATAGTCACGCCCAAAAGCTTTTAGCCCCCTTTTTTTAACTGCATGTTGGTAATGACAAATCGTTTCAAGCACAGAAATCACCAAGGTGGAGTGCTCTGTCATTATTAATGTCAATGGTGTGTTTTCCTATAGCATTTGGATACACACGATCCAGTCCAGCACACTAAATATCAAAATCACCAAGGAAAAAAATTTGTCTCGTTGGGAGGTCGTAAAGTTCCTGTGAAGTATTAGGCGAATACGTTGGGAAGTATAATTGTATCATAATTTTTAAGAAGTGAAAACAAGCAAAGCAGTCGGAAATTTAATGAGATTCGACTACTGAGTCAACAATATATCTATGAATAAGATGTAAGCAATTATGTCCCTTGTCATCTAGTATTGTAATTTAGGTCTCTTTAACTTTTGTTTCTAAGGGGTCAATCATGTCCCATTCGATGTTATGGAGTTAAAAAAAGGAATCGAGAATTTTATCGTTGATACTTTAAGTGTTATAGGTTCCTAGATGTTGGTAGGTGTTTTGTTTGTACGGGACGTGAGTCTGTTGCAGCTGATGTACTTCCCCTGTCTACTCCTAACAAGTCAGTCAGGGGCTACTGACGTACCCAAAGCCTGTCTACTCCTAACAAGTCAGTCAGGGGCTACTGACGTACCCAAACCCTGTCTACTCCTAACAAGTCAGTCAGGGGCTACTGACGTACCCAGAGCCTGTCTACTCCTAACAAGTCAGTCAGGGGCTACTGACGTACCCAAACCCTGTCTACTCCTAACAAGTCAGTCAGGGGCGACTGACGTACCCAAACCCTGTCTACTCCTAACAAGTCAGTCAGGGGCGACTGACGTGCCCAAACCCAGTCGTAGATCGATGGTCTGTCAAAATTGAACCACTTCTTCCGTAGTCTTTTCCATAACATTTTATTGCAAGTGATTGAGAACTTTTGGAGATATCGTGTTGACACACAAAAGCGAAAAGAGAAACGAATGAAATATCAAAACGAAAAAATATCTCAATCATGAACTGATCCCTGGATCTCTTACAAAATTCAGATACTCCCTCCTTACCCTGTACCTCTCCTTTCCACAAATTTAATTGAAATCCTTTAAAAGATATCGTTGGAACAGACTGGAGATGATATAGAAATGTATTTAAGAAAAAAAAAAAAGTATAAATATCGCTCAATAAAAATAAGTTTCCTGGATTCGACCCAAAATTCAATCACTTCTTCCCTCTCCCGTGGCTTACTTTTCAACAAAAGAATCATTCATTCAGTTCGTAAGATGCCCTTTCTTATACGCAATGTTTTGTGCATTGCAAATGTCGAGCAAAATTGTTGAGATGTAGACAACTGTGTCAGCATTGTGGTGACGAAGAACTGTGATAACGAGTTGGACATGATGAAACTGACTTCGGGGACTCTGATAATGACTTTTAAAACAGTCTGATTTCTTCAAATATCAATGCGTATTTCAGTTTTATAAATAGTATTTTACACTGTGAAAATTAAAATCTTCACATATAATGATTCAATAATCGAAGGGAGAGAATATGGCTTAGAAGATAACAGCTTATATGTTGTAAACAATAAAAGATACGAGCAACACTATTAATACTTCCCACTTACACAATGAATGCAAACAAGGACTTTTCAGTATCACGTTCTGAAGTTTCAGTACTCAGTAAATATAGTTTTCCTTTGATGATCGCAGGGTTTTCTATTCGCACTTTTGATTGTCCATTCTTGAATAATCTATTTTGGAAATTTGGAGGGAGTTTAACCAAAATTGACGGATCAGCCACAAGTAAAAAAAATTAAATCTAATTCTGAAATATAACATTTTTACCGTATGATTTCCTGTATTTATTTATCTATTTGTACATTCCAAATAATGATGGTGAATTTTTTTTTCTTATTGTTTAGAGTACAAGATATATGGGGTTGTGGGACCGAAAAGGGTCGGAAGCGGTGAGTCAGAAAAAACTATTCATAGATTTTCGTATTTGTGATCTCTAGTGCCTCTAATCCTCCAGAATATCAAAGGATACCAGTAATTCGTTTTTACTTTTTTCCCATGCTCTAATGTTCAGCGAAAACATATTCTGAAAATCTTTATCCGCTCCTTAAATGCACAAAAAATGAGGTAATCCTTTCTTATACGGTTGTAAAAAACGTTGTTTGTATACTGTGTTCAGCTACTATATTTTACATTCGTATAAGCAAGGAGTATCTGCTTCAGAAGAGTTATTGGGCTTCAAAAAGTGTGATTAACGGGCTTGTTTTGACCGGCTGATTCAGGTTGTTTGAAAAAAAATCTAAATGGATTTTTAAAGCACATGTCTTTGGATGGTGAAAACTGCATAATTCTATCTTTAATAATTCCTGATATATTGGGCAGTTCTCTGACAAATACATTTGATGAGAGCGACCTCACCTCAGTTTGATAAAAAGTAAGTTTTAATCTTTTATTCCTTTTTATGTTGAATAAATTATTTTCTATGAAAATTAAAAAAAAAAATCGTAATTAGTAATAAAAATCTGTATCTCCATAGCAATAACTATCTGTGATTAATGACGCCACAGAGACCTTGTTTCAGAAATTCAGCCAAAACGCTAGACAGTCTATGTTAATAGATCATGTTAGATATGTATTCCTGTCGTCAATCCTTCGTTTCATTCAAAATACCATGGGATTACATTTGCTCTCCAACTAATGTTACGGCTTTGTTACCTTTTTTAAATACAGGTATGGCATTCGCCATTTCCTATATTTCTGGATATTCATCTCGATCTAAAGTTTCCTTAAAATACACTGCAGTGGAACATATAAAACACATGCAGATTCTTTAAGTGCTCCTGAATGAATCTAAACATGTCTCATCAGTCATGATTCAATTTTTATCAAGACCAAGAGTAATGATAAACTCATTTCTCGAATGTTTATTCGATTCAAGTTTTTGAACACTCTAAAACTATATAAGGAAAATAGCGAATGACGAAAAAATTAACCCTGAAAAGTTACATAAATGTTGCTAGCGACAGTCTTAAAAGTTTGATTTTAAAAACGTTTTCTTTTTGTGTGTGTTTACTTCAGGAGTGATTTTTTCAAGCACACAAAAATATAAATGACCGAGTGATGAAAACATAAATATCTGAGAAGATAAATTTTTCATCCTCCTTGCTTTCATTTACTACAGTACTTTCATTCAATCTCCAAAATAATTTCCTTCACCCTTTGGATGAATTGTTCACAAATCTGAATATCTTTCATTTGATTTTCAACATGTATAT
>OY735201.1:525000-698448 GCA_963457665.1 Thysanoteuthis rhombus | reverse complement strand
TCAGACATTCAAAGAGAGAAGAATCTGTCAACCACTTGTCAATTTATCTCCTGTTGAAAAGAAACAGGTTATGATTTTAGCTGCTCTAAGAATCAACAATAATTGAGATAACGGTAAATACTAACAAAAAATTATTAATTATGACAGAAAATACTTCATCAAAATGAAAATAATAAATTTGTATAAGAAAATGTCATCAAAGAAGACGTTTGTATTTAGATTTTGCCTATGTTTGATTTTGCGTTTTGGTTTGGATTAGATTTAGAGGTAGGGTTATAGTTTCTCCTTATAGAAAAAAATTGTTTTACCCACAGGTTATGGTTAGCTTTTTAAAAAAATAAATATTAGCAGAGTGGCATAAGCACTGGGAGAAAGAGGAATTCACATCCATCGTAATTTATGACGAACGTATTGTAAAGATGCAGTTTGGCAGTATAACTACATTGTAAATAGAACCATCTCTTATGACACCATAGAATATTTCCTTTGAAAAACTTATCAATTTCTGTAAGGTTTTAAGGTCAAATAGATTGCAAGCACATGAAAAGAAAAAAAAGGGGAAATTAAAAGTGAGAAAGAAATTGTCTCCATTGCGTTATGCATTCGGTCAACCGATTGTATCTACCTCGTTCTCTTACACTAGTGTGTTGCTTCTCTTGTTATAAACTATTATTTTTTAGTTGTAAAATTAGTTTTTTTTCCATGTGAGTGCTAACGCAGTCCCAATACGAATTTTCTATTGTGAAATTCGACCTGTGAATGTGTGCTGTGAGTGAACTGAGACCTGCTCATTTCGAATATGACTGAACGCACTTGTTGGACATTAAAAATGAAAATTTTATAAAAAAGATCAAGAAACTCCCTTTGTGCACTGACAGGAAGAGTCTACATTCCAACAATGAAATCCTTGGTCAGAAAACCGTTGTCTGTACCTTCTGGACACGAAATTCGTCGTGTGACCAACCACACTTATTAGTTATGATAAAGGGGAAGTCTGGGTTAGATATGCTTTGACATGAAAATACCTTGGTAGTTTGCCTAGGTTTTGGAGGTGGTCCTACAATTCTACTCGCCACAGCCATCATCATCATCATCATCATCATCAGTCTTTGTCGTCCGTCGTTGGACGTATACCGTCTCCAGGATTTGCCAGACATCTCTATCATGGGCTTCGCAGAGCCAATACTTTCTGAAACAGTCCAGTTCGTCTCGCCATCTCATATTCCATCGGCCTCGATTCTGCATTTGATCCCCGGGGATTCATGTTGTGAGTCGTGATGTCCATCAGTTGTCCGCCATTCTTGTAACCTGACCGACCCATTGCCATTTGAGTATCCTAATGGATTCTATGATGTCTCAGATGTCTTGCAATCTCTTCATGCGATGCTGAGCATGTTCACGTTGCATGGCTCTCAGTTTGAGGTCTGGTCTCTTTGTTAAGTTCTATATTTCAGCTCCATAGGTAACTATTGGGGGGATGCATTGGTTGTATACCCTCCCTTTTCAAACTAACGGATTTTTTTTTGCTCTCATTGGTGGAGTTTTCTCTACTGAAAGCTTGCCACCCTAGAGCGATTTTTGCTTGATTCCTTCTTCTTTGGAAGATTCCATAGAGATCTGTTATCATAGGTAGACATAGTTGTTAACTTTCACCAGCTTTGCGTTTCCGATTTGATCATTGTGTGTTTATGTTCAACATGCTTGCTGCACACAACCTTTGTTTTGCTGAAGTTGATGCGAAAGACAAGCTCAGTTCATTTAGCATCAATTGGAGGTCCTGAAGTTTCTTTGCAAAAAAGACGATGTCATCTGTAAATCTGAGGTGGCTTAAATATTCGCCCCCTATTCTGTTTTCTTTGTTTTCTCAGTCTAGGTTTCTAAAGCCTGATAAAGGAGCTGCCGTGATATTCTATATGGTGAAATATCCTGACATATACAGGATGTACACCATGTAGACCGATAGCATCAATGACCTTGAGAATTCCTACTGGGTCAAAGGCCCCATTCGAAATAAATGATTCTGCGTGTGGCATTGCATATTCTGTTGCTTTCTCTTTAAGTTGATTTATCGAATGGAAATGGTCGAGTAGTTTCTTCTAAAGCCAGTCTAGCGTTTGAGTGATTTGTTCGGCGACAACTTAGGTGAAAAGTTAGTTGATGCTGTTGAATAGACATATTTTTCCGTAGTTGATTAGGTCTTTCGTGTATCTTTTTTATGTGACTGCATTATGATTGCAGTGTTGATGGTTAGTTTCCTACACACATACATCTCAGGCAAATAAAAAAGGTTTGTGCGTTTTGTTTTTTTAAAGTTTGCTCTTGGCAGCTTTGAAAAAAAGAAAAAAACTTATCAAAATGCAATTGTTCGTGAGAATGTTGAGCAATATGAAATCTACACACTCTATTTACTACTATAACATTTGTAAAAGTGTATACCTACAATTGTAACGAGTGAAATTGAAATGGAGGCCAAAAACATTGATTATCAAAGTTTGTCTTCTGTACAAATTTAAATTCGGGACAAAATAATGCAAGCAACTTGTGGAATAGGTCAAGCATTTAGTGATGGTGAAGATAGTGAATGTACTGCTCGGAGGTGTTTTAGGAGAATTTCAGTTAGGTATAAGTCTTTGAGGTGCACGTTGAAAAGGACAGGTGGTAAGAATCGATGATAATATCCTCATATTGAATTTAATCTGTCTAGGTGTTTGAAGATCATCTTGATGTAGACTGTGAAGGGTTTGGTTGATTTGGTATCACCTTGTCTTACCGATTTTGGCAGTTGAAAAGGCCCTGAGTCTTTATGTAGCCTGATAAAGGAGCTGCTGTGACGGTATACACGTTGTAATACTCTGACATAAACAGGGTCTACATTTTTGAGTGATAGTATCAATGACCTGGAGAATGGTCAAGTAGCTTATTCTGAAGCCAGCTTGTTCCCGTGGTTGTTGATGACCTCACCAGCTTTTTTGAGTAGATTGATGGGAATGGTATCTGGTCCAGGGGCCCTTCCTTTTTTTGTTTGTTTGATGGCTTGCTTCACCTCCCATAACCTAACTTTTGGGGAACCTTTAAACTGATTGTTTGTATTTTGCACATCCTGTCAATTGTTTTGTGTCTCTTGTTTGGAGGAGTAAAATTTTTGGTAGAATTCCTGCGCACGTCCGACGATCCAGTCCCTGTCCCCATTTTCCTATAATTAACAAGTTTATTGTTTCTATCCATTATTAAGGGTTTTTTTTATAGCTATATAGTCCTGACTTTCAAGAGCTTCAAATCCCTCAAATAGTACATTTCACCCATCCCCCCAAAAGGGCAATCCTTTGATCCTCCATACCTGCCGGAAAAGGTTGGTTACCCCCCCATTTGCTGCATGCACAGCCATTTGGTAATAACGATGTGATTCTGTTATGTTCTCTGTGTTTATGTCTGTCAATGTAACATAGCAAATACGGTGCGTCGTGATGAGATTTTAGTTGGCACAAATCCATTGAAATACTGTAACTTGGAGAATAAAGTAAATGCTAGTCCAGCTTACAACTTAATAATTATAGGTTTGTTGGCATTCGCGTCCACTGCCACTTTTACAGGAATAGAGCAATGTATATTCACAGAGTTGGGGGTACATTTGGATTATCTTTGTGACAACCAAGCTACCAGTAAATGATAATACAGTATTTTTTATATGGGAACGTTTAATTAGGATTACATAAAACAATTGTACTGCACCATTATTCTTTACTGACTGCAAGGTTCCAACTTTCAAAAAGCTTCGTCTTCGGTGAAAATGCGTCGTTCAGGTGGGGTGTCTAAGGACCCCCCCCCAGCAGACCCATAATTGTTGGTTGGCGGCATTTTACTTCCTATTGACTTTGTTTCATTTTCAGTATTTAACGACGTAAATCTGTCAAAGCGCAAGTGCATAATGAATGGATAGACATTTTTATGTAATGACCCCATGAATGACCCCAGTGAATCCATCTTATACTTTAGACTAATTTTCCTCATGTCCATGTTCAGTCTTGTTTCAGATCAACATTGTTGTAAATCAGACTGGCACAATAAATGAAAGAATAAATAAAAAAAAAATAGAATTGAATAAAATCAAATGAATTCAATTTCTTCTCTATGTGTCATATCCCTTGAGGACATGGACAATCTCCTTCCCTTTGTCGCTCTCATCTACTCCTATCCAAGCAAAAACCAACAGATTTGCATGAAAATCCCATAAATCAGATTCTTACAATGCAGTAGACCTCCACTGATCTGTTCCCGTTGGTACCCGAAGAGTGTCAGAATATTGGAAATGCCGAATCACGAAAGGATTACTCTCTAAACAGCACTTATTTACTTCAACTTACCTTTAACCATCTCATATAAATTAGAGCAATTTCGATAATGAGGAAATGAAAAATTAAATTAAAAGCGAGCAAAATGTTAACGAATTAAAGTATCATTATAGGCAAAGTTAACGAATACACTTTCATCATTAATTTGAGTTAAATAAGAGCAAAGGATATCAATAAATTCAGGAAAACAGGCAGGAACGCGTCCAAAGATGAACAGATCTATTGCAACTAAAAAAATATTGCAGCAGCTCTACGTGGTACCCTAAGAAATTTGAAAATGCAGTTGCCAGGGAAATCTGAAATGATGCCGAAAAAGCAGAAGAATTGAATTACAGGTAACCGGATTAGTGCAAGTCTACTGTACCAAATTGTCACCTGCTTCTTGCTTTAAACTTCAGATGTGGACCCCAATGTAGATGTGATTAGACATATAATCATGCATGTGTATAATTAACCAGGTTAAAGGCCACCTAGTTCGTGGCAAACTTCTGCTTTGAAACATGAATTCAGTGTTCTTCTCGATTTGAATACACCGTGACTATGGCAGGTAAAAGTGCTAGGCAGGCGCTCTAATTCGTCCACGCCTGCTTGTTCTGTGCCTTAGAACAACGATGGCGTTGTACATCATTTTACACCTATTTGTTCATACAATAGAAAGCTTTTTTTTACTGGTACCGTAGTGAAAGGTTGCGAATTTTCCATTTATAATTTGATGCATGGAGATATTTCTTTTCGTTTTTTTCTCATCCAAAATAAGCAAATATCATTTTTCCTTCCCTCATTCATTCGTTCATTCTACCCTTTTAATTTTTCTTTTTTTTTCTTATTCTACTTTTATTTTTTAATCTAGCTCTCCTTTTTAAGTCAGTTCTTTTCTTCCCATTTTTTAATGTTTCTTTTATCCTCATTTCATTCATTTTTTCCTTCGTCTCTCCTCTCATTTGATTTTGTTATCTATTTGCCTGGATATTTCTTTTCGGCCTTTTACGTCTCTAGTTATGCATTTTCTTGTTCGTTTGTTTCTCAATTTTGTAGAATTTTTTCACTATTCAATTCCTTTTCATTCTAATCGACGTCGGTCTTTTTATCCTTTTTGCCTCTCTCTCAACTTTCAGCCCTTAATTCTCTCAATATGCTTTCTTTCTTTCGTTTCCTCTTTGCACTCTCTCGGAAATATGTCAGTCATGTCAAGAATGCCGATCACGTGATTGCTAATCATAAACTAACAAACCTGCTTCTTTAGAGAATAACAAAGCAAACTTGAACACATTTCCTTCATTGTTGACCAGGTTGTTACTCTGTTGCTCATGGACGTGCTTATAATTGACATAGTCCGATCCAGTTGCCCTTCCCAATTTCAAAGACGAACAATACACTAATTCCCTGTGTTTATTTTGCAATAATTCAATTCGAACATTTTTCCATTCTCTTCATTCGTTCCCGGACGCTGTTATTGATTTTCCCCAGATTACCACACCTACGTTTTCGACATACAGTAAATGAAATGAAACAGGCCGTACGGCTCTAAATACCTAACTCCCAATTATACACAGGTAGATATCTGCAAATTTGTTGTTACTGATCAGTTTCACGCAGCCATTGCAATCGATGGAGAATGTTCTTCCCCTGATTACTTCTTATCTTTATATACAACAAGGGCGTTTTTAATGGCAATATTTTCTTGTTTTAAACTTATTTTTTTGAGGCTGTTTCATTTTTTCGTTCTCTATTCCCTATGTGTATGTGCGTGTGCATGTTGGGTTCAGGGTCAGTTTTTCGTCTGGTGCTTAATTGGGCTTTCGGCTGGGGTTTATGACTTACTGCTATTTCTGTTTGGTTGTGTTATCTTGGGGGAAAGTAGCAATAACAATGGCTGTGTGAAACTGATCAGTAACAACGAAATCGAAAAATACCTACCTATCTATATACGTTTTATCAAAACACTGAAGATACGTGCGAATATATATATATATATATATATATATATATATATATATATATATATATATATATTTTTTTTTTTTCACGTATATATATGTATATGTTATTGAGGGTCTCAATCTTAGTATAATTTAAAAGTACATGCTGATACAGACCTGCAGTTAATCTCTTACAATCTATGAGTTTCAGGTGAATTAGTCATCAACTTTTCATACCCTTTTTGAAATGTACGAATTTTTACATTCATAATTTGAATTTGAATTATCATCGTCTATACATCGTTATTTGATTTCAGATTTTTCAAAAAAGTTTTTTGGTATTCTACATTTGAATTCTGGATTTGATCCCTGGGGATCCAAGTTGTGAGTCGTGATATTCAGCAGCTGTCTGCTATTCTTTTCGAAGCTGTCAGAATATGTGATGGCAAGACGCACGGGACAGATTCAGAAAGTATTGGCTCTACATCACCCATGATCTAGAAGTCTGGCGAATCTCGAAGAAGATATTTGTCCAACAACGAACAATAAAAGAATAATAATGCTATAAACAATATAAAACAAACTCTAAGAAAAATAAAGACACTCTAGGAATAACAAATGACGTAATCTACTTGAATATTTTTGATCATAAACATGCTTTTACAAAAAACAGATGACAATAAATTGGAGGACAAAACAAAGCAGAGTAGGTTTCCTCATCGTTAAGGAACTAACAGAAAACCGAGTAGGCTTTGAAGCTATTTCTGGCTGCATAGCCAGTATCATCGTACAAGTGTCAAAGAGGTACTAGGTGAACATCATCCAAATCTATGCACCTACTTTGCAGACAAAAAAAAGAGAAATAGACAACTTCTACGATGACTTGAACTCTCTACTCCAAGATACGAGAAAATACAATGTCACAATGGGAGACTTCAACACACAGGTAAGACAAGGAAATGAACGTTGAGTTGGTAAGTTTGGACATAAACATCTTCAAGAACAACAACAAAATAAAAACAATAAATAAAACAATAAAAAATGAACGAAATAGACTACATCCTTGCAGAAAGAAATGACACTGTCAAAGATGCCCGGGTCCTAAACCAAGTCAACGTGGGAAGTGACTGCAGAATGGTGAGATGCAAAATTCAAATTAACACCCACAAAGAACCTAGGAAAATATTCCACATCGAACAACAATCACTAAACGTACTAGGAAAGCTTACTTGAACCCTCAAGCCTGAACTGAAAAACAGATGGAAACTTCCTACCGAACCAAAAAACAAAAAAAAAAAACAACACTTATATCAACGAATTTAACAAAGTGATAGCCCCCAGGAAATGGATACCTTACAACAGAGAGCAGGTCGTCGAACATGCCCAGAAATTCAAGCCAAAAACTCTACTCCTCCAAACAAGGGTCACAAAACAACGAATATGTTGTGCAAGACTCTGGCAATCAGTTTGAGGACTTTCCAGAAGTTGAGTCATTGGAGATGAAACACAGCCATCAAACAAACAAAAAAGGAAAAGCCCCTGAACCAGATAACATCACTATCGACCTACTCAAATAAGCTGGTAAGATCATCACAAGGAAATTAGTCATTTTATCCAACTTATGCCTTCAACTAAGAAAAGTCCCAGAAGATTGGCACACTGCAATCATAATTTTGTTACATAAAAAGAGGCTGGAAGACCTCATCAACTATAGACCAATATGTCTACTCAATTGCATTAACTAACTTTGCACCAAAGTTATCTCCATACAAATCACTGTGACGCCAGACAAAAACCAACCACGGGAACAAGTTGGCTTCAGAAGAAGCTATATGACCATGGACCATCACCATTTGATAGATCAATTAAAAGGAAGCATCAGAATAAAAATGCCACTCGCAGTGGCATTTATCGACTTCAGGAGGGCCTTTGAGTATTGCAACACATATGCCATCACAGTAGCTCCTTTATCAGGCTACAGATCGACCCAGGGCCCTTTCAGCTCCCAGAAGGGGTGAGACAAGATGATACTCGATCACTCAAACTCTTTACAGTCTGCATTGAGATGATCTTCAGGAACCTATATATATTCAACACGAGTATAGTATGTTCAATTCTTATCGGCTGTCTTTTTCAAGTTGCATATCGATGATTATACCCAATCGAAAATCTACAACACTTAAGAGCTATACGATCACTAATTTTACCATCTCTAAATGCTGAACATATTCTATAAGTTGCTTCTGCTATTTTTGTTCCGAATTCAAATTCATTCAGAGAACAAACTTTAATAATCAACTTTCAGGCTTTCGATTTCACTCGTTATTAGTGTAAGTATACACTTTTGAAAATGTTAAAGTTAAAAATGAAGTGTATAGATTTCATATTGCTGAAAATTCTTACGAACGGTTGCTTTTTGTCATTTATTTTCCTTTTTTAAAGCTATGGAAAATAAACGTAAAAAACTGCTCGAACCTTTTTCAGTTGCCTGAGATATATGTATATATGTATGTATATGGGCGTGTGTACCTGTATGTTCGTTTGTGAAAAAGTAGCTGCGAAAACCTATTATAATGGTTTTAAGTCATTTGAAAATCATTTTAACTTTAAAATGTACCACCTCTAATTTGCAGTCACTTTGACCTCCAGGCCTTTCATCTACCACTGATTCAAAACGCGTAATGCCAAGAACAACGAATATAGTATAGAATGTGCGTCATGGGGTAATGAGAGAGATATACAAGCATTGAGTTCTTTCTCTTTTCCACTCCACACCATAAAATACCTACGTCACGGATAGGAGTGGGCTCATGATTGGAGAGAGCTGTAAAAAGAACAGGACAGAGGTGTTGTTAAGCCCAGGCCAGATTGGAAATGTGGATTCCATCTTGAACTGCTTTTTATGTATTTTTGTAATCAGTGTTAAATATATAAGATTTATGTATCGGTATATACACGTTGAAGATATAGTGTATATGGTGCGCTTACAAGAAATAGAATAAAAGAACGGGAAAGATTTAAAAACTCTGGAGTAAGCACTTTCAAAATCTTAGGCCTATGTCATGTGGCCCCGTCAGTCTGGACCTGGTTATAAACACTTTGGACAGTTGTGTAACCGATGTGAATAAAACCCTTCCGTAAGATCTAACAGTAGCCGAAACTTGGTGCTTAAAGCTGGTACGATACTGCTATTACAATTTCTTCTTCCCATCCTTGATACAACCTGTTATACGATTCATTTAACAATCTTCTTCAGGTGTAATATGAAATAAGGAAATCGAGCCTTTTTATTGATCTATTTAACCGGTGGCACAAAGAAGAAAAAATTCCATCAAACTGAAAAACATCAACTGCAACGTCTGAAAATAAGTTACACTATTTTAGCAACGCTAAAAAAAAAAGAAGAGATTGAATTGTCTGAACAAAAGTCAGTATTTTAATGATTCTTCTCAAAGTCAGAGACTATACAATGCTATTAACGTGGTTTCAAACAAAAGCAAAATTAATCCCAGCCTCTATTTACTTAGTTTCTTCAGGTTCTCGAAAACGACTTGTGGATGAAATAGAAATGTGAGAAAAAAGACTCGCAAATCAACGTCGCCATTATTTCTTCTCATATTCCCAGATCTGTATTTGTAAGAAAACTGAAACGATCATCAAAACTGTCAAATACAAGTTTGTTCAGTTTTCAAGTGAGTCTTGCTGTCTAGCTGCCTTTCCTGCTCGCTATGTATGTGTCACACGCCAAGACTTCACGAATAGGGCTAAAGAGGTGAAAATTTCAACATTTACTCCTTGGTTTGTCGTAAGAAAAGAATATTTTTGTTTTTTGGAAATTCTCCCTAAGTAGATTTTCATTTGGGAGTTCAATTTACAATGTAAGATTATACTAAATTGGTCCCATATTTTATGTCTGCTGGGGTTAATGCTTGCCTTTTGGAAACTCAAACGAATGAAAAAAATAAGCAAGTTAAAATGATTTACATGAAAGAAGTTGTTAAAATATATAAATGTCTCATTAGTGTTAGGATAATGAGAGTTCGTAATATTAGAAATGAGAAATTACTAAAAGAGCAATAAGAAATTTGAAAATGACCAACAATAGGACATGGGACTTGTACAGTTTAGATTTAGAAAAAAAATTGAGATTGTACTTGTCAGGTAAAGATTGAGAAGGGAGTTTATACAACATAGCAGCTGTTTTTGAGAAGAAACTTTATCGCCAGATTTAAAAAAACAAAAACAAAAACAGAACACTAGTGGAATTTGGGAACACAGCACCCGAGATAAGCGCTCGAAAAGTATGAAGATATTTGAGAAAATAATCCAATGAATATCCGTACCTCGCATAGATGAATCAGCGGAGCCTGCGAGTACTAGAACTAATTATCGAAAAAAGTATCTAAAATTATCTATATAAAGGTCTTTTATCTGGAATTGAGGGCAAAAAACGAGAATTTTTTTAACCCCCCCCCCAATTTTTAGATGGTTCTTATTGGCATACTCATGCAAATTTTCAAGGCTCTAATCCCCAGGGGCACGCAGACACACACACACATGCACACACACAGATAGACAGATAGGCACATTAATAGGCACATGGACAAAGACACCCTAAGAAAGAAATATTAGTTTCCCACTTGGCTGGTTGGTACGGTCATTTGTTTGAACAACATTTAACCACTTTTTCATTTGTGCAAATGCCATGGTTGTTTTTAAGTGAAATATTTTTCGCATGGATGAAAATGTTTCATTTTTATTAACCGAAACCACCGGGACATTTTTATGTTTATTTTGAAAGACATTGAAAAAAAAACTAACAAGCTTAGGCAGTCACTCAATAGAAACCATCACGTGACCAATGTCTTTACGCAGCCTGTGATGTTGGGGGTGACCAATCAAAAAAATTGGAAACAGGGATGATCAATGAATAAGTTACTTCTCTTTTGGTGACATATTTGGTTCACAGTTTCTAATGCTTTTTTCATATTTCTAAAATTTAATAAAAGACCAGGCGTTGCCGATTATTCAAGTGATGTGGAAAAACTGACTTTTATATGTAAAAAGAAATTGATGAGTTTTGGAAACACCCTGCTCCTCATATTTTTACACATACACACACAAACACCCACCGACGCTGGCGATCACATTATTAACTATTCGAAGTTTAGACTTGGAGTTCTTGTGTCTGATTTATAATAAAACATATTTTCAAATTAGTACAAGCTTAGATAAATATCAGCTCTCTCCTTCTCGATCTTTCTCTCTCTCTCTGTCTCTCTCTCTATCTTCCTGTTCCTCTTTTAATTTCATATACACAAACTGTAAACAAAAAAGAGAGAAAAGAGGCGACTTAGGGGGGCACAAAACCGCAGCGTTCTTTTCATAACCGTCAGATTTCATAAATCCTCTCACATCGCAGTTAAAGAACATTAAATCCTGTGGGCCCAGTGACTGGCACGTCGGTAAAGCGTGTGAACAGGAATGACGAAAGTAGAAAATGAACACTTAAAAAGAACCAAACTTTACAAGAAAAGAACCAAATTTTACAAGAAAAGAACCAAATTTTGCAAAAAAGAAACAAATCTCTCTCTCTCTCTCTCTCTCTCTCTCTCTATATATATATATATATATATATATATATATATATATACACATTTAGCTACAAAAAATACTTCATGAATAATTGTATAGCTATGTGCCAGCATATAAGTTGATCAGAAGCTTAGGTATTAAATCGAATTTTAGTCCAATAATCGCCAGATCAGTCAACTTTCCAACTTAAGTCAGCATTGTGTCCATCAGAGTGTCAAGTTCATTGGGTCTAAACAGACTAATATGATCCATCAGTGTTATATATAATAAATACACAACAACAAATTCAACTCTTCAATACTTTTACGAATCCATAAATAATAATTAGCAATGTATACACAGTGCAACAGACGTAATGAAATAGATTTTACATTTGGGTGACTCAGTAAAAATACTGAATTTAAAGAATAGAAATATAAAAAGTAATTCTAAAAAAAGCAAATCTATTTGTGGTCAACAAAACACAAAATTCCAAACGCACTACAATGCAAACTTGTATCATCCACGTATATAAAATATTATATCTATATCCTTATATCTTATATATGTTGTCATTTTTGACGACATTGATAAACTAGTACTTTATTAGGACTGAAAGATATACTTATCACCAAAGAACTAAAAAGGGATTAGATCTAACCCCCCCCCCAAAGGCTAAATTAGCAACGCTGCTCCGTCTTGAGTAAGACACTACACGATCATATACATAGCTGGACGTAACAGGAAACGTTTTCGAAAAGAATATTCTTGCAAATTTAATGCTAATTTATCATTTTAGAAATATTTCCATATCTTATCGCTATTTTAAAGATTTTATAGGTCCCTCAGTAAACTTTGATTTGACAGCCCCCATAGCCCCCCGGGTCCCATCGCTGTTTGGGAACCTCTGGCAGCTATTTAGTTCACTCATGCCTGATTTAAGAGAAAGTACCTATTTTCAAAACGTCAACTAAATTCGGTACGAAAGAACCAAAAGCAGCAGCTCTGCGAGTGAATAAGACACTGCTATCTCCTCCTTTGCAATTCTCTTTTGCGAGATCCGAGACCCAGTTACGAGACTTACTAATTAGCAGTTTAGTGTCTACTGACTGGAATAAATAACACCAGAAGCCCCCCCCCCCATCTTCCCCTATCTCTCTCCTCATGTATTCATGTTGCTTTTTTTTACTCATCCATTTTTTTCCTCAAACTTTTGTCATCATTCTTTCCGTCATGGGGAGTCTGACTCATGGGGATGAACTTATTTTCTTGTAATGTTATTGGACAGGGCATCCAGCCTCAATGTTGGTATCTCGATCATAGGCCTTTCTATTTTCTTTATTTTCTAAATATTTGATTGATTACACACGCATACAACAACGGCTCCTCTTCCTGTAAGATTATTAAAGACGCCAATCTCATCAATGATTACAAATACCAGGATAAAGAATATTGTTAGATTTACGAAATTGAAGAACATGACATTTATGTTGGCTTGCTCAGATGATTTTTGTACGAAATTTCTCCAATCGTTCGTCTTACAAATGACAAACATTTTGGTAATGAAATTACTTTTTATACTCACTTTAGTTCTACGTAGTAGCAGTAATAGGAGTAGTGACAGTGTTATTTTATCAAATCAACGCTAGCAAACAGTAAACTAGATAACGGAATTAAAAGATGTACAGAATTTATTTCTCGAGAGAATTTTTAAATAAAATTTCTTCAATTGTTCTTCTTACAAATGACAGCAATTCTGACGATTAAATTAACTTTTAAGCTTACTTTAGCTCTATCTAGTAGCAGCAGTAGAAGTGGTTATCGTGTAGTTATATCAAAGCAACTTTAATGGAGAATAAACTAAAACGCATCATAATGACGTCACTGTGTTATAATTCCGATTACGTTTCCTCTATTAAGTTCATTAGTAATAGAATTAAAATGGGGTGATTATACTACAAATGAACTAATATTCATTACAGGATTCGAATTTGATATTTTTTTTCAATGTATTGACCTTTCTTTCATCTGTTATTTTTCTTCTAATTTTTAGTAACCGTCAACCAAAACAGGTTTCTTTAGTTTTCAAGATGGTCTCGCCCTCTATGTAAGTATATGCCACATGCACAGATCAATGGACTGAAATTCTGGAAATTTCAATATGTTTATTAAAAAAAGTTTTTTTTGATGCCCCACTGAATAGTTATGTTTCAATGGAAGTTTTGCATTGTTTTCTTTCTGTGGTCTTTCTCTAACATTATTGTCACCCCTTGGTTAATGAATCCCCTTTTGTACGTCTTTACTCTCTCTTTTTATAATCTTTGGGGTGACGGTGAGGATCTATCACTGAATATTACTATTGTATTAGTTCCGTTATAGATATCTTGTGTCATTCTACCCTTCACAGCCTCGGTTTTATTAATGCAACGCAAAGCAGAAGGGCGTAGCTGGAGATTTGACAGCGTTTTGAGTAAGATTTGGTATTGTTTAATTTCAGTAGAAATAGCGTAGGTGAATACACCTGGTTTATTATAAATGATTATTACTGATTTAAAAGTGAACTTCTATACATGGAAACCTACTACACACATACTCTCCCTTAAGCACTTGCTGGAGAATAATGATTTGTTCGCAAAAGTTGGGATGTTCAACTGTGATCATAATTGTGTCATACACAGACATCTGTTTCGTTGTATTACAACTCATCAGTGTGGCTATTGGATACACTATCCAATATCTCATCCAGTACTAAGGGGTAAGATCGAAATCTTTGCTCCATGCCCAGAGACTGGCATTTTATCCCTACACTACATAGAACTGGACGGTCAGTAGAACTGAATTCAAGTGATATATTTACCTACGCACAATAGCCCATCCACCAAAGTGCTTCATATCAGAGTTGGGAGAGCATTGCTATATAGCTTATCATGGATGAGTCATATATATATATATATATATATATATATATATATATATATATATATATATATATATATATATATATATATATATGTATATGTATATATATATATATATATATATATATATATATATATATACACATACATACATATATATATATATATATATATATATATATATATATATATATCATCCAAGGTACAAATTAGTAATATAATATCGGATGTGTGATGGGTTGATTTGGAAAATTACTCGATACATTCAGCATTAAACATTAAGAGTAAAGCTTATGATATGATGAAATGAAGGATTTGCTACACAAACACATTTATGTTTCTTTTTGGGCAGAAACATAAATGTGTTTGTGTAGCAAATCTTTTATTCCATCATATTACTCTATCTCTCTTCCCCCTCTCTCTCTCTCTCTCTCCATATATATATATATATATATATATATATATATATATATATATATATATATATATATATATATACTAACTAGTAACTAAAATTGGAGAGGGCACGAACCGAAAAAGATGACCGAAGGTTGAACCCAAAAGAATAACCATTTAGCAAGATTGACCCAATTTTAGTAACATACGTACAAGAAGGGGTGGATAAGGACATGACTATTAACCAGTGGTTCTCATCTTTTTACCACTGCACCCTACCCTAGTAGTTGGACCTCGTCTTCACAACCCCTCCACATTTTTCCAATAAATGATTAGTTTGAAATGGGGATTGCAAAACTGTGAAAAAATGAATTTTAATATATTATGTTCATCGCTATATTTTACTAACACCTCTTGAGAGAATGTCCAAAATAATTTGAAAATTTCTCGGTTTTCCATGTGGACTCACACCTCACTCTAAAATCGTCCGTGCATCCTTGGGGCCAATGCCATTTGGTTAGGAACCACTGCCCTAAATTGAAGTCATACTCAGAGAAAGCGATATTTTGGTGGGTACTAACAAACATTTAACGAACATAAAAGTAATAAATTTAAAAATAAAAAAAAATATATAAAATAGCAACAAATTAAAAAAAGTATTTAATTAAAATAAAGATAAATACAAATATATTAAAATAAGTTGCAAAAATTCGAATTAACCAAAAATCCTTTTAGAAAACTGAAAGTAACAGAAAAAAATGAAGCAATAAAAATTAAATTAAGAGAAAAAATATTTTGAATTCTATCAATATCTCAACCCGAAAACTTATGACCTTCCTTTCCTCCCATATTTCTGAATACAATAGTATGCTCCAGGTCAGCCAGTGGATCAGACTCCAAAAAGGTGAGCAAAGTGTGAATTCCTAACCGGTAAATACGTTTGAAAATGAAGTGAAATACAATGTACAATCTGTAAGGGGCCAGTAAAAGAATATTAACTCATTTTCTAACTGCTCTACCGATGGTATTGAACACGGTTTGCAGTAGGGAAATATTTGTCTTATATTTGTTTGGTTTACCTTGATGGAACACACAAACAGTGAAGAGTTTACTCCCCTTAAATAGGTGAGCCTTGTTTTTTTGTTGTTACGATAGAAAAACAAACTCAACTCCAGACTGAACTTCAGTTTAAGAAAACAAACAAAAACAAAAATAAAACAAAAACTTGCATATCACCTCCACTACGTTAGTCTGGGCGCTAGCAGTGACTCATGAAATTGTGCAATCATGTGACTCGTCGCTTAGCAAAAGGAAAGATACATATTTTCAGCCAAAGAAACCTTCTTTAGGATTTTATCAATCTCCACATAGTTTATCTATGAGCAACCGTAGCCATCAGATATGGGGAACAGCTCAATCGTTTTTAAATGTACTGGAGTTTCTTTGTGTATTCCAGCACCCTTGGCCATACCGTTTTGTCTAGAGACTTGAAATTAGCATCAATACTCCACTAGACCCTTTCTATAAAAGTTTTTTTTTTTTACATTTTTTGTTAAAAAGCTTTTTGATCTTTTGGGGCCTTTTTTAAATAACATCAACATCCCCCAGCATATACATATTTTTTGGTGTTTTTTTTCAAAAGCTTTCCCCAAAATGTGAAGGGGGCTCAATTTGTAATGTATGTTTATGCTAAATTGGTCCCTCTTTAGTTGTTCGACAGCATTCATGAAATTTTTTCATCTTATCTATGTTTTTTTTTTTTTTTATCACATCTCTCTGCTTGAGCCCCTGTAGCCGATAGTCTTGGTGGCCTAATCTGTAACACAGGCTTCATAGGAAAATAGATGTGAATTCGAATTTCGCCGAAGTGTTATCGATTATTTCCGATCCTCAATGCATAGTAATGACCGTAAAATGACGATAAAAAATCAACGTAAATAAGATCAAACAAATACTAGTCTAAAATCAGTAATTATTGACAATGCATCGAAATAAAAATGAAGTTGCTCTTACTCTTCTTTCTTAATCTTCCACTTGCTTGTTCTTAGGGAAATGGGAACGGCTATCGCATTGTTTTGTACATTTTAGGACATGTTCCTTACTCTGTCAGTTGACGAGCTCTTACGATGCTAAACATAGAGTTTGACTTCCCCAGCAAGAATTTAGGGTAGTCTGTCTGCTAAACTGGTCGCCGCCAAAGGCTGTATGGAAAATGATATTGCCACTAAAGTACTGTGCTCTTTGTTTATCATCAACATTCATTTTTCTGCGATGTCCATAATATATCATAAGGCATTTCTCATGTCTTCACAGATATTGCTGATATATTTTGCAATCACCTCACCATGAAATAAAGAACTTGGATTTCTATCAAGTTTTCCGCCCTTAATGAAATCAAATCGTGCCTCAAGACTTGGGTAGCATGTCTTTTTGATATATATATATATATATATATATATATATATATATATATATATATATATATATATATATATATATATATATATATATATAAAATATGATTGTTGGGAAAGTTTTCCACAGCAGTAGGTACATAGATGGCAGGGCCGGTGCGCAGAATAACCCTCCAGTCTGAGTGATGGTGTTTTGAGGTGAAGTCAGCTTGCCCAGGGCTGACCCCACTCCTAAAACCAATGGTTTGCATCGTATGGTCCACCAAGGCAGCACGAAAAGGAGCTATTGTTCCCAGGCCAATCAGCCTTTACTTCTTAATTGAAAAAAAATGAACATTACGTAGATTGTTCAATGAATAAAAGATGGTATTTAAGAGGTTTCTATTTTTGTTGCTTGATTATTTGTAAAATATCCTTCCCTGTCCATCAGATCCATATTGATCTTTTCCTATCTCTTAGTGTATCCCTAGCACAGCTCTTTCCATAGCCCTCTGTGCGATTCTTATTTGGTTTTCAATTCATTTCGTTAATTTCCAGGTTTTGCATCCGTCATATCTGATATCATGCATTGATCGTAGACTTCATTCATCAGGCACATTGACAAGGTGTTCTTCAATACGTCTCCATTCAAACGAAATAATTTCCAGCCGATCGTAAGGCGTTGTTTTATTTTGCTTTCAGGGTCCTTCTTTTACTTTCCTAGGTAACTGTATTCACCAACCTCTTCAAGAGACTCATCCTCGATTCTCATGGTCGTTTTGGGGACTTAATCGCTGAACATTATTTTTGTCTTTGTTTTGTTCATTTTCAAGCCTCCTATTTTACTTTCCCTATTTAGATCTGTCATCATGTTCTGTATTTCACCCAATGCTTCTAACGAGTATCAAGTAATTGAAATATTATCCATCTAAGTTTATTTCTATTCCATCCGTGTCAGTTTTCCGAAAGATGCTTTCAAGATTCTCTGTAATGATTTAGGTGATATCATATTCCCTTGCCTTGCACCCTTTTCTGTCTTCACCTTGTTTGTATCTTTATGTAGTCTATTTGCTGCAGTGCCATTTTCGTATATATGTTCTGAATGAATTTTATGTTATTCTCATTAACATCTTCTTCTCACATTGAGTTGAAGGCAGTCGTATGTCCTACCGAGTTAAATGCTTTGTCATAATTTACAAAGGCAAAACAAAGTAGTATTCTAATTACTTTTGGATTGGTTCATTTATTGTATGTAGATGGTCTTTTGTTGAGTAGCCATTTACGAAGCCTCCCAGTTCGCGTGGTTAATTTTCATCAAGAGTGCCTATTTATCAGTTAGTGGGTATTTTTGTGAATAGTTTATACGTTAGGTATTAATGCAATACGGCATTTGTTGTCGAGGTTGCAGTTACCTCCTTTTTTTATAGAGTACGGGGATGTTTTGAGGTACTTTTCTATCTCGTATGCATTGTATGAATGAGCTTGTGAAAGATCCCACCTCTATCTTCTTGAAGGCCTGTCGTTATGCCATCCTCGCCTGGAGCTTTTCAAAGTTTTATATTTCGTAATGCATATACCACTTCGCCCTGTTATGTCTGGGATAACACTAGTATCTATCGGCTTATCAGTTTGCAGTTCTTCTATTTTTGAAACGTACAGATTTAATGGTATTCTTCTGTAATTTATGACAGCTTATCCTTACACTTGATAATTTTGCCATTTCTGTCGTTCAGTGCAAGCATCTGTTGCTTGCTGGTATGATCTGCAGCTTGGGTGTGCTCTGAACTCTTCTCTGATAGCCTATACTATTCTCTCTATGTTTTTCCTCAGTTTTTCTTCCATTCTTTTGTTTAACAAACTAGAATATATTTATTCAAACATAAAAAAATTCAATGCTTCCTAGTGACTCCAAGTTTCATGTCAGCAAGTGTAATTGTCAGACCGTCTACTTTACCTGCTAAGATGCCCCCTATATATAAAGATGTCCAAGCTCACGTTAAGGTGGAGGCTGATGGGATATGTGAAACGTTCTTAGCAAAAGGTTTGCTTTTCACATATTGATTGTTTTATTGTTAGTAAACTATGGAGCAGAGACATGGAACCTGACCGAAAGATTGACCCTCAAACTGAGAACTATGCAATGTACACATGAGAGAATTATGCTCAAACTCACATGGATATATCATAAGACAGCATTGTATATCAGAGCAAAGGCAGGAGTCCGAGATATCATAGAAGTCATTAGAAAACTCAAATGGCGATGGGTTGGATATGTTGCTAGAATGTCAGACAACTGTTGGACATCACGACTTACAACAAGGATCCCAAGGAAGGGTAACACTAATTTAGAAAGTACTGATGCCCATGATAAGGAATCTGGTGATTCTTGGGGAAAGTCTATCTCCAACGACGGATGCTAAAAGGCTGGTGATGAAGGAAAAAAAGAGATTTCGTTAAAAAAAAAAAGATTATTTAATTACTTTTAAATTCAGGGATAGTAACTTTTGAATTTTGAACACACACACACGTATATATATATATATATATATATATATATATATATATATATATATATATATATATATATATATATATATATATATATATATATATATATATATATATATTCTAAACTACTCATAGATTTAGGACCAAACTTGTGGGAAAACATCAAATCAGTAACAGAAAGGTCCCGTAATATAGAAGACAAACATAACTACGCTTTCATCGAATTTGACATCAAGGAACTTTACCAACATTTTATATACTTCAAAATCATTCGTAAAGAATTAAGGATAAGTAAACACTACCGAAAATCCCTGCTGTTCGACAATGGATATAGAAGAGTAGATTAAGTACCTTCAATGTAACCATAAGTAACTACGACGGTACAGAGGCTTGCGAACTGGTGGGAATAAATTTACTATCAACTTTTACCAAAGCAATAAATAATAAAGAGTCAGGTCTGTACAGGGACGATCAATAAAGACTGTAAGCTCTAAGAACTGAAAACGGATAATATATATATATATATATATATATATATATATATATATATATATATATATATATATATAAAATAAGAAATTATAGAACTTCCCTATGAACTGGATTCGAAATCGACATCAGAAGCAACCTAAATGACTTAACATTGAATCTAAATAATCCCCGTTCTATTCAAATTATAAATCATAAAAAATACAGCAAAAAAAATACCAAAACACCACAAACACCTACGACCTCCACCTGTAGCGACTGAAATAAAACCTAATGTCCATTAAAAGTAACTGCCCATAAATTAACATCTCATACACTGCGAAATCAAATGGCAAGGTAGAGAAAGTATACTTGGGGTTCACCGCAGTCCCTAGGAAACAAAAGAAATATGCACACAATAATCTTAAAAAACAGCACTAAATTTTGACAAGATTTCAAAACAGCACTTGGCTTAGAAGAAAAAATCGCTATAATCACCTTCTACCAGCAACATAAACAACTTTAATGAAGAAGAAGCCGTAAACCTTCCTAATAAAATAATTTAACACTCAAACACCCCGAAAACTCAATTCAGCAGCCATTAATCCTATTTTTTTTAACTCAATAATTTTTTTCAATAAAACCTACTTAAAACATGAGCTGAACTTTACGAATTAAAAAATCGCTAGGAATATAACAGTCAATAAATGGAGAACAAATTATCATTTTATTAAAATTGCGTGTAGTGTATCCCATCGGCCCCCTCCCCTATGTGACCTTGAACTCTCTCTCTCTATAGGGAGTACCAAAGCAGTAGTAGTAGATGGTGTGGCGATTGCTTGGAGTCGTCTTCAATAACTGAATTATATATATATATATATATATATATATATATATATATATATATATATATATATATATATATATATATATATATATATCACAAGGTATATATAGGGGAGACTGAGGAAAGTCAGACCTTCAGTCTTTTATTTGAAGCCTAAGGGATGATTTTCAGTCATCATAAAAGTCTGGCGGGTACGTGTTGCAGACTGGTGAGATGGGTGTGAAAAAACTTATTTTGATCATTAAAAGTAAACTTTTCGCTGATTTGTTCAGGGCTACTGAATGATATCTTACAGAGATGTAAAGCCGTGAGCTAAAACTATACATCAAAAGTATCGTAAGGGAGTAAGGCTTTTGCAATATTCTGTGACAATCGTGGCTGTAACCCTGCAAAATAAATATGTCTGGCAAGTTGAACCCTTTGTCAAGGGGCAACTTGGTTCCTGTTTCTTCCAGCCCTACAGTGCCAATGTTTTATTTCATTTAAAAGAGGTGTTTAAATGAACTGACTTCAGTTTCCTTTTTTTTCAATTATTTTTCTAGTCATACAGTGACAAAAAATAATGTCAATGCGTTGTTTTTCTTTTTCGGTCGTGTTTTTTTGATTGCATATCCTGGTGACAAGGTAATGGTGCAAATCTGTTATTTGCAAGTCATAGTGTGAAAGGAATGAAGTGGAATACTTCCATTTATTTTATTCTGCGCCTATGAAGGAGTGCTGAATATCATTATACCTTGTACAAAAACCCAGACGCAGTAAGCATGAATGGTTCTTATTTTCTGGATTTTTATTGGATGGGTTGGGGAAGTCTTAATAAGATACAAAAACTCCACTAATCAGCCATTTTGAAAATCGTTCTTCTGTGAATCGTTATTCCTCGTGTATAAAATGAAAGTCTGATTTTCCCCAACATGGAAGCGCTTTGTTTCGCATTTAATGGTATCACAGATTTAGGCAAGATATTGATATTCAATTTAAACCATGAACGGTTCCTCAAAGTCTATCAAAATAATCTCCACACTGCTTTGAGTGCAAAAAGGGGCCAAGTAGCCCTGGTCATACCTATACATCTGTGTGTATGCGTATGGTCGCGCCTCTGAATACGTGCAGCGTTCGCAACATATATATCCCTCAACTCAAAGTTCTAGCCACTCTTTACGCTTTCTCTTTTCTTTTTGTCTTTTGAAATGGGCCTTCGTCAATTCTTCGTTACTCCTTCTTGAAATTCAATGTATTTGTTGTGACTCAAAAGATCTTCGCAGAGGAAAGATTTCAAGGAAAGATTATATATGTTTTTCTTGGCTGGAATTTCTGAAATTATTTTCTCCTTCTGATTCAGTGGATATTAATTCTAGCAGCTACCGTTTCTGTCTCTGCTCAGAAAAATAGGTTATTCAAGAAATGTCAGCATATTTGTTTAGCGAACAGTGTCATTCGACAATTTTCATGTGCCACTACTTGGAATGAATACAAGTCAACAGAAAAATTCGTTACACTCTTTATTGTTTATTTTGCTTCTCTATAACAAGATATTTTAAATATATGATTTCCTTTATTAGTTTATACACACACACACACACACACGCAAACACACACACACATACACACACATACACACACACACACACATATATATATATATATATATATATATGTATATATATATATATATATATATATATATATATATATATATATATATAGTTTTTTCATTTTATTCCTTATTCCAATACATTCTGACAAAATGTTTCGTTGTTTTTCAATTTTTCAGTAGGAAAAACGTATATACATATATACACACACGCACATGCATTCATATATATATATATATATATATATATATATATATATATATATATATATATAGGTATATGTATATATATATATATATATATATAGATACACACACATATATATGTATACACACACACACACACACACACATATATACACACACACATATACACACACACACACACACACACATATATATATATATATATATATATATATATATATATATATATATAATCGTTCATTGGGGTGTGAGGGGAACTGAATATGTTCCCTTTGTGGCGATGTGTATTTTTAAATTTTGAATAAACATTCTTGAAATAATTTTGGTCTCACTTTTATACTAAATATAGTTCTGTTTCTCATTTTTATTAAACTCGTATCTTCTTCTAAGTGTATCCTAAGAATAGATTCCGGTAAAGATTTGTCAATGTTTCTTTTTCTCTTTCCATTACCTCGAATACTATAGAGCTCTGTAAATAAACAGCTTCTGTCTGGCCATGTGTCTGCAATTTGAAGGATACACTTTTTGTAGGATTTTCATGATTTGATTAAGACAGTGCATTTAAGAAATATTTCTGAGAGAAGGAAAGGGTTGAGGAGAGTCGAAAAGAATGGAACGTTGAGAGAGGGGTATCCAATTATACATTCTCGCTGCAAAAGTCCGTACAAGATCCAGTTCGCTTAGGTGATACAAAATTTCAAAACATTTCGATAGCATCTGACACGCAGTACGTATTAAATTATCAGTCTGGCAACAGACCATGTTTTTGTAGGGAACCCATGAAGAACTCTTTAGAACAATGGTACGGGCCAGATCCGGACTGTGAAGGGATTTTCATGGGCGTTTAATTTGTGGCGAGGCATAATTAAATGTATCTAAATGGATAGTTTCGGTATTTCAAGCATTTTTATGAAATTTATGTGTCTCACTGTTCATTCACTAATTTGCAATCAGATCTGCCGAGGCAAAAAGGTTGCCGACCCTTGCTTAAGAACTTACAAGGTCGACATGTCTTCCTTGCAAATCGTTTTTCTGAGACAACCTCTCTTAATTTGATTCATTCATATCCATACCATATACTTAACAAACTCAGCTCAGTCTGGCACAAGGCCACAACGATGAAACACTCAGTTGAGATCGAGCTCATCTACGAGAATACATTGGTAGCCATCGCTCTTCAGTGTATGTTTTTGGATGTATATTTATCTTATTTATGCTTATTCATAGTAAGACTATCGAGGAATATCCGTTAGTGGCACTTAGTAGACTAAATAGATCAAAATGATTCTCCATTCTGCGCTCTTTGATTCAACATTGCTTATTAAAACCTCTCACTTTTTGTCAGCCAACTAATACTGTCAACATAGGTTTCTTTAGATTTCAAGTGATTCTGAATGTCTCTCTATCTATCTATGGTGGCGTTTACATTAGTTCAGTGTTGTTCACCATATTTTGTCGTCCGTAGCTGTGTGGCTTTAAGGCAAAATTTACCCAGAGTAATATATTGTTAATGTGTTTGAATGAGTGGTGTGTAGAGAATTAAAAAAAACAAAACAAAAAAACAAAAAACAAGATACAAAAATAAAGAGACTATAAGCTATCTTAAAGAAGAAAAACAAGTCGGGTTGTATTTTTAATTTAAGAAAGATACTCATCTCTTTTTTTATGTAAAATCGTATTCCAAACAAGAAATCAAACATAGTTTTGAGAAAATAAAACTTCTGATGAAAAGTAGTTTTGTCAATTGTCCTGAGAGATAAAATACAACAAGACATCAAATTATTTGGAGGATTTCTATTAACTTTTACGATTTATTAATTTCGTAAAAATTAGCGGAAAAAATATAAACATTCGCCTGAATCTAAAGAGTTGAAAAATTAAATATTTACTCTTTATTAGTTTTAGTATTTCATAGCACTTTAGTGGTACATGTTTTATGTGCACTCTCTGACGACATCAATACTAGACCTTTAGAGAGAGAGTGAGAGAGAGAGAGAGACAGAGAGAGAGAGGGGGATCAGAGAGGAAAGACAAGACGGCAGATATGCATATACCAGTTATGCTTGGTCTGCAGCATAACTATGCTTCCATTCTGTGCAGAGAGAGAGAGAGAGAGAGAGAGAGAGAGAGAGAGAGAGAGAGAGAGAGAGATTGCAACATTCATACAAAATAAGCTGGCTTGTATTAAGTTGTTGCATATCGAATGTCGTTTTATCAGAATTGTTCGATGAAGTACAATATAAATAACAAAATCGTTGAATACTCAATCAAAATAAAACTATTTCCAATGATTCTTTTCGTGATATATTTTATCATAATTTACAAATTCATAAAAGACTACTGCTCGACTTCACAGCCCAATTTTGTAAGCTTATCCACTGCCGTTAACTACTCTTCATCACTTAGAAAAGAAATGAGCCTCCTTTGAAGTTTATCAAAATAATTCCCAGGCTTAAAACCCTCGAACCAACGCTGAACAGTTCATGTCGTGGTATTTTTCACTCTAAATGTTACGTTGACATTATCAACAACCTGAAACAGTATTGTGCCTGACTTTGGATTTATACTTGAAAATCAGTCTAACCTTTTGAGTTCATAGCATTGCTACTTAGGGCTCAACCCCCCCCCCCAATAATAATGAGTTATATCTCTATTTACATTGTATCAGAAAAATGATGCAATTATATTTGTAAATCTTTTACTTTTAGGATTATTCCCGATGATGATAAACAAACGACATTTGAAACATAACAACATAATAAATTTTTCATCTAATGAGAACGCCGCTATTCGATGTTCACACGATATATGATCGGGGCCGACTAAAACCTTCATAGGGCCCTAAGCAGGATTTGATTGGGGTACCCCGTCCTGTCACCTCTCCGGGTCTCCATCGCCCTGTATATGATTTGCTGGACCATTGATTGGCAGCCAGCCAGTTTGACATTTTCATGGACTATTCATAATTGCCACAACAGAGTTTGATCTTTTTCAGGTTATTCTTGCCGTTGTAAAGAAGAAGAAGAAAGAGAAGAAGAAGTAAGATAGATAGAAAGTGGTAGAAGAGAACGAAGCAAAAAAGAAAGATACATAAAAAGAGAAAGAGAAAGGAGAGACAGGAAATGGGGATAGGGTGAAGGAGAAGAAAACGATACAGAAGAAGGAAGCAAAATATGAAGAGAAAAAAGAAGAGACAGATAAAAGAAATGCGGGAAAATGAAAAAAAAGCAGCGCAAACGGAAAAAAGATGATGAATGAAGAGAAAAAACAGGGAAAGCGAGAACGAAGGGAAAGAGAAAAGTTAAAAAATAAGCCTGGCTGCTTCAAAGTCAAACCCCACTCTTACTTCTATTCCGACTGAAAATGATCACTTCATCTTTAGTAATGCATGTATGATAAATGAAAAAAAAATTTCAAAAAATTATTTTCGTATAAACACAATCATTGGAATAAAATTAGCCTTTGATGATTCGTCGGGTGACATTTCCTGCATATGCAAAACTTGTCAGTTTGGTTCAGTTGGCAAGAGAGCAGCTCGATAATCATTTGATGCATGATTTCAAACTACCGGAGAGAAATGTCAATTTTATATTTCGGTTTATTTGAAGTGATGGGGCTGACACACAGTAATGAGTTTTCTCCCATGAATTAGCTGAGGATTGTTATCACTGTTGTTGTCGGTAGGAAAACAAAGTTAACTCCAGACTAGGAAAATTATTACAACAACATATATATTAGTTTCATTCGCCTTTGCATGTTATTAAAGTTAATATAGATATATTCCAAAGGTAATAAATTACTTCAAAAACATTATATACTTTAATTGCAGAAAAATATATGCAAACGTAATGATGATATTTTGATCGTCAACACATGTGTATTTCCACAGGTCCAGCAAGTTAATCTCTATTACACAGTGCAACGTAATGTTTGTTCCTGGTTAGTGAGTGTTTTTTCTGATTGCTCGGGTGTGAAAAGCCGAGAAAACATTTATATCTCCCTTCAAACTTTGCTTTAGTGACCAGGACAGTGATATTCATTTGTAATTGTTTTTTTTTACTTGATGTGATTAAAACTGTACAAATTTTCCCGTCGTCCGATTGGAAATAAGCAAGTTTCAAATCATCACAGTCCTAGTCACAAAGCATGGGTTTGAAAGGAATAATTGTCATTTTGTATACCTTTTCGACATAATCAATTAAAAAACAACATTCATACCCGGGAACAAAAATGTTTTAAATAGTGTAATTGAAAGGCTTTTCTTTCATAAGTGAAAAAAAAAACAACTTTAGGTTAGAGAAGATTTTATATCCTGGAAATATTACACTCGGGTACTAACCTTATTCCTCGAAGCAGCTGAGCAAAAGAACAGTGATTGATCATAGGGAACTTTGCCTTGAAAATAGCTCTATTACGAAATAATAAAGTGACAGAAAACGAAAAAGAAGTCATCAGGCGTTACGTCATAGACACAGATAAAATTTTGTCTACGTAAGATTTGAACACAGTAAAAGCAAAGTAGTATCCTTACGCTGGTTACAGCATTAGTAATACTTGCCTGGGTTTCACATATCACAAGTTTCTGTCTCAGCTAGTTCTTCAAGGTTTGCAATATGTGTATTAGACTTAATGGCGACCAGCACGGAAAGTGACGTTACTGACTTCACAATGAATTACTTATAATAGGGCAAGAGGATTCATACCTTTCCCTAAGGCGTTAATGTCAGTCCCAGTCTCAGTATGCGTTTGAATTTGACTTGCCTGGCTCATTTTTCGCGCACATCGGCCACCGATACTTTCAAGTTGAAGATACCATTATAATATCACAACGGTTCTGATATCTTTCGATAATTGTTATTTTCTTACTATCTTTGAGGCAATTCTTTTTTCCATTTTCTTCTTATGCTATAGATAAGGAAATATAATTTTAGCTTTTGAAATACAATAACTTGTCTTTAATCCTCGCAGAGCTGAACAAAAAAAGAAAACGCTAAATTAGGGTTTCTGAAAATAACTCCTCGAATTAATATAAATTTTTTGACTAGTTTTAGAAACCGTGGATCAAAGCTCTCTACAAACTGTTGGCATAGGTTTCTTTAGTTTTTATGCCGGTCTGTACGGTTGGCTGGTTGTCTGGCTATGTAAATATCTCGCGTTCTGACCACACCAAAGGAGATTTAGTGATGAAAATTTAAACATTTACTCCTTATTATGTCTAGATAAAAAATGTTTTTTTAGAACTCACCTTCGATGCATTTTCGTGGAAGTTTCGGCTTAAAATGTAAGTTTACGCTGAATTTCCCCCTTAGTTCAAGTTTTTGTTAGTGATCACTACTCAACAAAAGGCGTGAGAAGTATCTTACTTGAAATTGATCACACCCAACATCGCCTACTATCAAAAAATGTTGGTCACGTGGCGAATATCTAATCCAAACCAGCTACTTATGTATTTTCTTGATCTTATTTTTATGAGAAAGAGCAAAGGAGAAGAATACAAATTAGTATCAGAGCGAAGCAAGATCTACTCATAGAATCCATTTGGCGAAGGGGATCTGCACCAATCTCAGTTTCTTCTTATGAAGTTGTCTTCAGATTATTGAATTGAGCTTAAATTTGGTACAGGTGACTTTTTGATAAAAGAGCAACTTTTGTATACATCAGAGTATAAAAACGCCCTGACTCTGGTGACTGCTCCAGCCGTACCTGTTGAGAAGACCGATTCTTCAGATCCAAGCGTGGAGCCTCTAATCTTAGTGTATCTTAGCAGGGTTGGAGATCAAAGCCGGCAACCTGGGCAGTGCAGAAACACCAAAACAGTCTAAACCGATTTTATGTACTCTAAAATATTTCAATGTATATTGATAATTGAAACCATTTCCTTTAAAATTTATTACATATGCTTGAAATTAAATACACACAAATCTGTTGAATATGCCTCCTTGGTATAGATGGAAATATTACTTTACTGAGGATCGTCATTGTTGAGCGCAAGAGGCCTAGGATCCGTCCTGTGGCCTCAAAAAATAACTCAGGCCAGTCTTGGGGTAGCATACGCCCCGGGACAGTATCATCTTATTGCACTAAAAGGGAAAGGCGCCTTTGCAATATCAGTTGCAGGGACTGGTGCAGTTTGTGCAGATTCCCCGTTACTGGAACCCCACATTAAAAACGTCCTTGTGTCACACCCTGCTCTTGTAGGGAAACGAATTGATACGGTTAATTGTGTCATTCACATGACCTTTTCAGACCAGGCAGATGCAGATGTGGCACCATGGCCGATTAGGGCTTTGTCGTATGAAGCATGATACTTCTCAGTTTAGTCAAGTCAAGGGGCTCTGGATTCGTTCAGAGACCTCAAGACTACCGCCCTTATGTCCTAGCGACCGTAGCTGCGAGGACTAAAGACGATTAGAGGACCAAAGTTTTTCAGTTATCCTACCCACACTCTCTTGTCAGCGATACCCCCTCATTAAACAGACCTTGTCATACTCTTGTTGGGGCTTGGAAAAATACGGTGACCATTTAAAATCAGACGGACACAGATGTTGTGCTATGGCGGATCCTGGTAAATATAATTTTTTAGAAGGTCTTAAACACACATACACGGTTGTGGTATCCTCACATTAAACCGACCTTGTGTCACATCCTGTTTTCGTGGGGGCTCGAACAAATGGGGAGACCTTTAGATCAGCACTTTTATGTCCTTGTGGCAATTACTGCAAGGACTAAAGAGAATGTCTGAGTCATCTTACCCACACGTTCGCATTAAACTGACCTTGTGCCACACTCTGTTCTCATGGGGACTCCGACAAATAGGATGACTATTTAAGACCATACCACCACTGGTATGGTGCAATGATGCCTGGTGCTGATCTAGGTAGACTCGGGGAAGCATACGCCCCGGGGCAGTATCCAGGGGGCTCAGGATTCGTCCCGAGACGTCAAGTCCAGCGCTCTTCTCTCCTTGTGACAATAGTTGCGAGGACTAAAGAGAACATTTGATGAATTCCACCCACACATTCTTGTGTGTGGTATCCCCACATAAAACCGACATTTTGTCACACTCCGTTCATTATAGATGGCCGGATTCAGCCCAAATTTGGTGCTGTAGAATTTTGGAATAGGGTGCGATCGGGTATGTTATGATTATGCGAGCTCTAAATCTCTGCAATGCAAACAAAACAAGGTAGAGCCAAAGTTGCGCGATTTGAACTCTAACCTTTCCAAGAGGTCAAGATCAGAGGCTTCAGGCTTGAATCTGACGGACAACAATGGCAAAATTTGAATATAAATGAATGACTTCTAATCTTGTTTCTATTGCTTTTTTTTCACAACTATCAAACCGGTATTCTACGTTCGTTAGCAGTGTTGATAAGAAATAAACAATATGCCTCCAACGACATTCTTTTGTATTCATTTTTCCCCCAGGACGTTTTTGATAAGGCCACGAAGGCAAAAAGTTACAAAAGCTCAAACCCAACCATCAAGTTTCCTTTATTTTCTCCAAACGCCTGATTTGCAGCCATCTTTGATATTTGCATGTGCTAGTAGTATCAGAAGTAATATTATCTCGAATTTATCATTGGATGCTCAGATTTAGCCTAGTGCTCTACTAAACTTAGTAAATGTTACTATTTATGCCATGTATATTCAAATACTTTGAATACGGTTAAAGTATTGCAGTATAAATTGATGTAACTGAGAAAAAGCTGAACAGTTTTTTCAAAATCTTATACTTTTTATCGAAAAGCAAAATAGATTAATTCTCTCAATACTCTCAATGATGGAGAATCTGTCTATAACAAAAAGAGGTCCCAGTCCAGTTCAGATAAGCACCACATTGACTTCAACTTTCTATCTTATTTCCAATTCCACTTTAAGAAGTGTATTTTTTGTCTCTTTCATTCATTCCCTCTCTCTCAAAAACACACAACAAAAGATAGAAAAATTACAAAAGCTTTTTAATTCATTGTAATATGTCACTAACTCCGTAAACATTGAATGTAAAAAGTAAGTTTGAAAATCATATCCAAAACAACGCCAGAGTCCCTTACCCGTCAGAGGTGGTCATGAAACAAACTACGACCAAGTCTCCCCAGAGATAAAAATCTGCTGGAGGGACAACAACAAACAATATAGGGAGTGAATCGTAGAGCTATCAGAAAATGAACTAGTTGAATGAAGTAGCCTTAGTTTAATTCTTTCAAAATCATTAACGTTAAAGAATCTGCCTTCAACCAAAAGAGAAGGTCCCCAACTTCTGGGTCATTGGTTCCCAAAAGCCTGGCCACATAACTTGCTTTGAGTGGGGTTGATGTGCTCCAAGGCTGATAATCCAAACAGTACACCAAGAAAACACCAGATCCTGTTGGGTCATTGGTTCCAAATATTCAAAATCATGAATACCCTCCTCAAGAAGAAGCCCCATTGAGAATTGACTTGGAAAAAAAGAGCGAAAATAGACTACACCCTTGCAGACAAAAGTAATATCATCATAGACATTCAAGTCTTAAATCAAGTCAACGCCGGTAGCTACCACAAAATGAAGGGGTGAATCAAGGTATCGAACAAACAAAGGAAGGAGAGGCCCCTGGACCAGATAACACCACCATCAATCTATCAAAAAAAGCAGATATGGTAATCACTAGAAAATTAGCTTTTCTATTCAACTTATGCCTAAAATCATGTAAATTTCTTGAAGATCGAAACACTGCAATGATAATGCATTTGTATAAAAAAAGAAATCCGAAAGATCTCAACGACTAATGACTAATAAATCTTCTCAACTGCATCTACGAACTTTTCATGGAAATCATCATCAGCGAAATCTCGAAAACGCAAGATGAAAACCAATCGAGGGAGCAAGCTGGCTTTAGAAGAGGCTACTCGACGTTGGACCATCTTTATTCAATAAATTAAAAGAAAGAACAGCAGAATATGTAATGCCACTTGGTGTAGCATTTATCGACTTCAAGAAAGACCTTCGACTCGGTGAAATTTCCCATGGTCATTGAGGGTATCACTCTACAAAGTGTGGACCCCGTATACTGCAACATATATGCAATCATAGAAACTTCTTTATCAGGCTACGTAAAGACTCAGGGCCCTTTAAGCTCTTAAAAGGGGTACGACAAGATGATACAAGCTAACCCAAACTCTCCAACGCCTACTTCGAGACAATCTTCTGAAACTTAGATCAGGAAAATAAAGGAAACAGAATCGACAGCAAATATTTAAGGTAGCTAAGATTTAAAGAAAACATCGCCCTTTTTGCATAGAACCTCCACGATCTCCAACAAATGTTAGATGAACTAAATGAGGAAAGCAAGAAAATCAGCGTTCACTCGAAATTCAGCAGAACAAAGGCCATGTCCAACAATCATGTCGGAAATAATCACACAACGATCAAAATTAAAAACGAGATCACATGCGTAACCAAAGCCGGCAGAATACAAGATACATTGAGTTCAGAAAACATTGGCTCTACGACGCCCATAATAGAGAGGTCTGATGAATCCCAAGGAAGGTCTATGTTTAACAACGGAAGTCAAAAGACTAATATGATGATGATGATGACGATGATGATGTTCCAAAACCGCTACGTTATACAATCAACAATACACAAGCGCATCCTATATATATATATATATATATATATATATATATATATATATATATATATATATATATATATATATATATATATATATATATATATATATATATATGTATATATATATATATATATATATATATACATATATATAAGTAATATGAATAATACTACTTTATTACAAAACAATTTTGATAAAAATGTGGTGCAATTGAAATTTTAAAATTTAATCACTTTTATTGATTCAAATTGATCAATTAATTATTAATACCATTTAGAGCAATATTTACCCAAGATTGAGGAGAAGGGAACACCGGACAGATTTCATGGTTGATCTATCCATTAAGAATGGTGAATTATAGTCATCATTAATCTAATTAGTTTGAAAATTTACGTTTGGACGCTGTATTTGATATTGATACAAATGGATTCTATGATTTGGACTTGGCTTGGGAAAAGAATGATCAACGAGTTGGTCCAAAGTTAAATTTCAATCTTTAAGAGGAATTATGTTGATATTATGATGTGTTTTTTTTTCAATTTCAATTTAGATTTAAATAAATATATTTTTAGAATAAATGAATGTCAACTTTACATCAATACCAAATAAAATCCTACAATAAAGAATAAAAATCATAAAATTATATCATTTTAACCATACGAATGACAATATAACGCTTTTTTTTCAAACTGAATGGAGAAAATTAAAAAATGGTTGAAAATCAGTTTGTCAGTCTCATGAGGAAATCGTTTATTCATTCTTTTTATGAACGAAATCAAATTTTTGAAGTAGTACAAGTAATACAAAACATATATCCCCAACTTTTGAAACTTTTGAAACCAACGCAGCTGGAAATTTACCTTATAGTGGTCGCACTAGAACACACGCACATTCGGAAAAATCGAAAACTTATTTCTATTCCAATACATAAGACACTTTTTGACCCAAGATTGTTTCCTGTTTTAGAAATAAGGAGACTAAATGCAAGTTTATATTTTTCTTTGCATGAAGAGAGTGACGCCAATTCGGTTGCTTTTTTGCCTCTACGTTTTCGAAGAATAAGTAGAAACTCATGATATGTGAAGCACGCGTCGAGATTGCTGATGCCATAACCAGCATCAGGAGCTTGACAGAGGGCTTGTAAGGGATCCTTCAACTTGTTGCGATATTTGTTACTATAATATCAGTAGAAATGCTGTAGGTGAGCTACCCCCATTAGGGGTTCGGTAAACATTTTCAAATACCCCCACTAAAGCTCAGCCACTGCAATAGTATTTGATTTGGGAAGCATAAGCAGTTCGATTTAGCTGGTAGGATAATGTGGTAACAGAACACATTTCAAGCTTTGTGAAGGTGCGAGGCGCATACTTCTAGGATGAAACAGGGAAAACAAATTGAAGTACCAACGTCGTTACTTGATGAGCAACATTCCTGTTCTTCACTGCAGTATTGCTGTTTTAATATATTTTAACTCTTACTCGACTTTCGAGAGAGAAAAGAAAGAAAAGAAAAAAAAAAGAAAGAAAAGATAGAGGAAGAGAAAGAAAAAGAGACGAATAAATTTGCCTTTGTTTTAAACAAACGAAGAGAGATACCCTTTGCCCCCAAGATGAATGTAATGTCTGATTCGGGTGTCACTCGTGGGTTTGCCGAACAAACAATAGCCGCCCTCGCATACTGACCTCGCCTTCTGCTAGGTTAGGGGGTATTATTCCAGAATGTTTAAATAATTAGCGACAGGAGGACATCGCATGAGTGCTTACAAACCCGTCTTTCATGCACACAAGGTTTGTGGTCACCATATTTTGTTTGTTGTTGTTTGTTGTTTTCTTCAGCGCATGCGCTCTTGTTTACTCTGCAATGAATATAAATTAGAAAGTTCTATTTCTCTTTCAATGATTTTGCATGAGTGAATAATCATGCAAATACAGACAGACACATGCCCCATGCACCACTACCTAACATTTATATAGGTAAACTATTCACAAAAATACTTGAAAACAGTCGAAGAGGCATTTTGGATAAAAATCAGCCACGCTTACAGGCAGGTTTCAAAAGTGGCTATTCAACACTAGACGACTTACATACTATAAAATAGCTGATCGAAACGTCATTCAAGCATAACAAACCACTTTGTTTAGCTTAAGTAGAATATGAGAAAGCATTTGACTAGGTAGAACATACTACAGTCTTCAATCCAATGCAAAAACAATGCTATAACGAGAATTACATACAGAACTCAGAACATATACGAAATTGGCACTGAAATAATTAGACTACATGAATATAGAAACAAGGCAAAGATAATAAAAGGAAAAAGGAAAAAAAGACATGATATCTACTAGATTATTTACAGCGAATCTTAAGAGCATCACCTGGAGAACCAACTGGCAGAAAATCAGAATAAACATAGATGGGGAATATTTAATCCACTTAAGATTCACCGATAATGCTTTCATTATGCCGGAGACATCCGAAGAATGTTAGAACATGTTGACTGATTTGAATAAGGGAAGTAGAAAAATAGAAAAAGTTTGAATGATGAACCGAAAAAAAGGGAAAAAAAGTAATGATCAATGATAAAGACCCCCAAAGACTATAAGAATGGAGAGCGAGGATCTTGCTGAGGTTGACAAATACATTCACATACGATACGTAATAAATTAAAGGAAGACCATGAAAGTGGAACAAAATTTCGCATCACGATCAGCTGGAAAGAATTTGGTATGAATAGGTACATGGTGAAAAGCACCTTGCCAATAAGATAAAGCGTAAAGTAGACAATATATGCAAAATATCAGCTATGACTTACAGAAAAATGAAAATATACACAAAAATCGAACTGAAAACCAAATCAGAATCGAACTGTGAGACTGGGAAAGAGCAATGCTAGGAATAACTCTATGAGATTGATAAAAATAAACGAAAGATCAGAGAGGATTAGACTGGAAGATATTATACAAATACTTCAGCAACAAAAATGGCTGAGATTGGCTGGAAACTTACAAAAAAAAAATTGCAATGGATGAAGTAAAAGACTAACCAATTAGTGTCCATGGGACGGTAAATGCAGTAAGGAAGACACAAGATGGAGAGATGAGAATGAAAGGTTTGTCCTTAATACATGACAGAGATTAGCGCTATTGCAGTCGTCATGGGAGGAGATGGGAGAGGCCTTTGTCCATCAGTGGACTTTCAATGGATGATCGTGATGATTATATATATATATATATATATATATATATATATATATATATATATATATATATATATATATATATGAGTGTGTGTATGTATGTATGTGAGTGCGTGTGCATGGAATTTGGTTGCATATATCCTTTATTACATCTTTCATTCAAAATGACGGACAATGGGCACCTTTTTAATTTTTGTACTTATCTTTTCTTGTTTTCGCACTAGAGAACAGATCTTTGGTTTCAATGTATATAGATATTTTCGCACAGAGCGCTTTCGGCAGCATCTGCCATGTCGTGGAGGGTGGAGTTGAACTGTCCACTTTCATGGCAGAGTTATATCTGTTCCATGATATTTTACTATATAATTTTAGCGTTAAATTTTGCGTTTGCGTCAGTGTCCCGGTGACGTCATTTGGTGGTGTGCGAGCATTGGGAATGTTTTCTTTTCGTTCAGAGGAGTTTTTCAATCATCAAATGTATTCAGGGGATCAATTGATTAATTTATGATTAATCAATCAACCAGCTAATTGATATGAAATATAGGCTTAGCATAGGCAGCCCAGCCACAACATCATGATCAACTGTTATGAGCCTACTGCAGACCGAAGGCTATTCCCGTATCCTTAGTACAAGTACATTTATCTTCATTCTGTTAAGATTGTTTACATCGAATGAGCATATTTAGCGAACATTTACATTTAGAATCATCCTTTTTTGCATTTGTCACTTCCTCGTTTTATTTTCAACCATCATTATTTAAAATTTCAAGCAAAAAAATAATTCGGAAAGCAAATCATAAACGTTCGATTTCTTGGCGTTTATTTACTTGTTACTTGCTTGAAAATATAAAGACATCAAAACAATTGGACAAACTGTTGCGAGTTTTATTAAATGAACTTGATAAACATATCAAAAATATATATCGTCACATAATTTTTTGGAGGTGCATGCAGTGAGATTTTATTAAGAGTTTAATCATAGCAAGAATATTTCGATTCTGTGAGAAGCTATGGATTTCCATAAGCTCTGGAGATTCCTCATAGACCAGAAATCTTATAATTCCTCGTCACGGTCACGTCAGTACAAACATATTTCATAAAAGGCCTGACTGCCCCCCACATAAAAAAAAACAAACTACATAAATACCAGTACTCAGACTAAAATGTATATTGTTAAGTGTGATTCTATTATTTGTAATCTATTAATGCAGTTGATTTTATGTACTATTCGGGTATTACTTACAGGTATTTTGCGAATGGGAGTGTTATCGTTCAGTTGTTCGTGTATCTCAAATCAAAGTACGATAAAAACATATCTGAAATACATAGTGAAATATGCCATGGAATGAAGGATAGAGGTTTATGAATATTTGTAAGACCTGACGTTGTGAATGTGATAACTCTGATTTTTATCTGTATTGAAGCACATGTTGTGTAATGTACACGATTGGCTGCATGTGTATGTTTTACATCAACTATTTCTGTTGGTTCCTGCGGCAGTTGCCAGTCAAATCAGGAACGATAAAGATGGTGATGTAAGACAATGGCGGGTTCTACCCCATCCTTCTTGTATTTCCTTTGCGCAGCACCGATACTGTGCACACACATCGATGCAACTTTGATGATGCAGAAAGCCTGTTGTGTTTAAACTGATCACTCGAAACATTCTGACAAATCTGTAAAAGATACATTCACCTAGAATGTAAAAACAATAGAAAGACGCATTTGGTCCCATATAAAAAATGTGAAGTCTGTTTATGAAAAATTGATCTATGTTTTTATTCATTTATCTCTTTTCTCAAAATGCACAGGTGCTATTTTCTTCCAAAGACCTGATGGTATTGTTCAATTGATTACAACGTGAAAATGCAATTTATTTCTATATTTTGCATAAGTATAAAAGATGAGACAATTCAATTGGCGAAATCTTCTTTTTTATCCAAGAGCAACAGAAACAATGCGTCTAACCCCAAAGAGGCTTAGCGAGCCACTACAACTTTTCACCCTCTCTAAAATTCGTGTCAATGCCCCTCCTCTCTTTATTTCTCTGTCTAATGCAAGTCTCATCGAAAAACATACAAGCACATGCATATATTCACACACGGGGCTCATCATGACACACACACACACACACACACACACACCTACCTATTCCAAAGCTAGTGGGCGTATATCAACCTGTCACTTGTAATTAAAATATACATCTGATACTCCAGGGCCCCACAAGACATTTAACTCTATTGCGTTCCAATGCGTCTCAACCTGGATTGTCTTACCAAAGGTGAACTCCTTGGGTCAGATGCTCTGACCTGTTTTCCTCCTTTCCTCAGCATGGGAAACAGATCAAGTACACACACGCAAACATACAATTGACAACAGGTGCCGTTATCTGGTAATGCACAGGAGAAATCACATGATCACTGGTCTTGTGCCTACATGTGCATATTTCATAATAGTGATGAAACGGGCCCATGGCAAAAAAATACACGGGGTAAGATGAGGGAGATTTATGAGGATACAGTGGATGGATTTGTTGCCGGATGTACACGTGCACATAATTTCTACGTCTGGAGAGGATTTGAAATAAAATTGTCCATCTTTCAGCAGCTAAAATTGAGTAGATTTATTTGGAATAAGTGCTTCTTGATGCACAGACAGTCTCTATCCCATGTACCTTAGCTAAACGCTATTTTTGTGCATAAAAAAACAAGACTCTTAAATATTCTGAAGGCATCTTCAGAAAACTACGACTATGAGTAGTTAACTGCGTATACATCTCCGTTATTGCCAATATCTACATAGTTTTAACATTATTAATGGTATGAGTATATATCATATATAGAGAATTGTGGCAAATCCTGGTGAAGGTCTATGTCCAACGACAGACGTTAAAAGGATGAGGATGATGCTTACGATGATACATATTTTCAAAACTTCTTTCATAAAATTGACGGGTGTTTTGTCAATAGAAAAGTTGATAACTCCCTGTTCTTCTCATTTTCAGTTGTATGATTTTGTAAATACAATTCAAAGACATACAAGGAGCTCTTACAAACAGAATCCGGAAAATCGTTTGTAAAAGTAGAAAAGCATGGCTAAAGACATAAATATTGCACTCAGATCAATGAACCGGTGGATCAAAAATTATCTCAGACTACATCGTAGAACTGGACACATGTTAACTCTGATTATCAGAGGCAAGAAAAATCTTCCCATCTGATGATAACATTTTCAAATTTGAAGAGTGTTTCAATCAGCAAAATGTTAGAGTCTATGCTCATAGTTCTAAGGAAGCTTCCGAGATCACTCTCAAGGTCCAAGGAAGCACCAATCCTCCTTCAGTATTGATGCAGCGAGGGTGAGAAATTACCCAGTTTGAGAAAGGAGTCAAAACAAGTGCTTATGTGTACCTCAGTGATATTTCCTAAGAGACCATGTTCCAGGGAGAGTATTGCATCTTCCATCAGGACATTACTAAAGCTTACAAAGCAAGAATGATCTAACATTTTCGCAGGGTCAACGTTCCAGATTTCATTGTCTAACGACTTATTCTCTGGATCGCAAATTGTCAGAGTTGGAAAGGATTACTTGTAGCAAAATACACCCCGATTTAAATTGTTTTAGATGTTCTCTGATGAAAAGTCGCATTAATTTAGTTGTCATATGGTCTCTGATAAAAGCTGGTACTAATTTTTGATAAATCGATAAATGGACTGATCGTTTGATGCTATCAGTGAAACACAAAGGAAAGCATTTCGAATGACTTGTGGGTCTTTGTAATGCATAAAGCAAAGATGATGTGTGAAGTAAAGTTACTTTACTTTGCTTTATTATTTACTTTTCTTCTAATCAACTGATAGATTTGTAACAGTATTTATTAGTATTGGGTTAAAAATAAGTGTAAAATATACATACATTTTTTGTAAACTATTTTACCCATTTTTTGAGATTATTATTATTATTATTATTATTATTATTATTATTATTATTATTATTATTATTATTATTATTATTATTATTATTATTTGCAATCTGACACCAGTTGCCTGGTGGTATCCTCTGGAGTTTGAGTGACAGCAAGTCTCCTCAAGTCTCCAGCCCTTCTCTCCTAGTGCTCATAGGTCACAGTAATACTGTGGTTTAAAGTTTCACATCGGTTGCCCGGTGATCATTGCTGAAGGCTGAGTGACAATAAGTCTCCTCAGATCTTCAGCCAAGATCTCTCCCCTCCCCTGCCTATCATGTCAGTGCTGCGGCTCACATTTCCGCTTTCATTTCCCTTCCTCTGTTTGGTCACTATTAACATTTAACGTTGCAGTCTTTGTATTTCTAACACTTTCCTCAGTATCCGCGCAGTTCCCAGCAGTGTTGTCGTCTGTACAGTCTCAATCCTTCCCCTTATCCCGATCTCCTCCAGTCTTACCCTAAGTGTCTTTGGGACAGTTCCCACTGCACCTACCATAACTGGCACTACCCTGGTTCTCATGTTCCACATCTTCTTCAGTTCTCTCGCTAGGTCCAGGTATTTTTCCCGTTTTTCATTCTCCTTCCTCCTTACTCTATGGTCTGCAGGTACAGCCTATTATTATTATTGTATCATTTGATCTATAGGAAGTGAGACTGACTCAGGGGTAAAAGTGTATGGAAACTAAGTTTATTAATCCGTAAATGTTTTCATTGATGGTCTAGACATGTTTCGGGAGGTATTCCCATCTTCAGTAGTGTGTGCTGTATGTGTGTGTTATGTTTATTGTGGAATATAAGTCCACCAACAGGAACTTTCTTTTGTGAGCAAAAAATGAGATCCCATCCGTTAGGGTCATCCTGCTGTAAGGGACTTAGTTCAGTCTATGATAAAGTCTGTGGTGTTAGGAGCAGTAGTAGGTCTTGGAGAGAACATAAGGGTGGTCAGGGTAGAAGGGAAGTGGTTTAGTATTGAATTGTGTGCGTAGATTAAGGATAGTATAGATGGAAGGGTGATGAGATCAAGGAACTTCATTTGTATTAACCTCACAGGTCATTAAGAGTATGTTTTTTGGTGTGTATGATTTGTACAAGTGGAATGTCCTACAAAGGTTTTAGGTATGAGTGACTGTGGAGTTCCAAATATCACATATACCTGAGAGAAGGTGAAGTGTGGGTGTATGATCGTTATAAATAGGAGGAATATGATTTAGAGATCTAAATGCTTAGGGTTGTTAAGTTTGGTATTAAGTCAGTTAGGGGAGAGAGTTTTGTGTTTGTTGATCCAAATATCTTCATGTCTCTCTCTCTCTCTCTCTCTCTATATATATATATATATATATATATATGAATATATACATATGAATATATATATATATAAATATATATATAAATATATATATATACATATATATGATATATATATATATATATATATATACATATATATATATATATAAACATATACATATATATACATATATATATATACAAATATATATATATATAACGCATTTATAATCATATGCATATATATATATGTATAATTACACATTTGTACCATTTCAACAGTTTACGTATTCAAATGAGTATACATATAAGTGCACACAAAACCAAATGGACTACTACTGTTCACTAATAGCAACCGATTTTGTATATCTGTTTACGATACTCCTTCCTTCATTTATGTTTGGCTAAGCGTGCCAGAAAGACAACCATCGAGCCAACATAGCAACTGACAAGGCCTCACTTCCCCTCTCTTCTATACTCTCTATCTCTTTCTCTCTCAATATATATATATGTATATATATATATATGCATATATTGAGAGAGAGAGAGAGAGAGAGAGAGAGAGAGAGAGAGAGAGAGAGAGAGATTGTAAAATAATATAAACAAAAAAGTATCAAAATATACACAGAACCGTTATAAACACTCATGTGTTTGGGCAAACAAACAACGCACCTTTACCAGGACTTAAACCAGAAACCTTCTACACATTTGATGGACAATTTTCAATGTTTTTTGGTTGAATTGAATCTTGAAGAAAACGTTGGTAACAACAATTGCAAAATGTTTGTTTAAAAGCGAAAGTCGAAGGAAGCATATTTTAGAAACTTTGAAAAAAGATCAGTAATCTTTTTTCAAAATTGTACTTCGATTAGATTTCTTTAGAACCTTCGATAAAGTTAACTTCTAACTCGACACTGCACTGCCATGTGTGCTGACTTATATATATCTGACGAATGTCAACTTCATATCAAAGTGAACGCACACAGGAATATCTTCAATTGTTGTGAGATACCAGTTTATAATAAAGGAGTTAGATCACCTTGGAAGTAAAATAAATGTTGATAAAAAGTCAGTTCACTAAAGCTATGTATTTATGCTGAAAATTGCATTTGATGGGTCTTGAATGATGTGACTTTTATTCAGAATTTGTTTTCACTTTGGAAATAAAGCAACTTTTTGGGGGGTTGATTCATGGACACCTTTCCTAGCTTTCTCATCTTCATTACTTTTATCACAACATGTAGACAGTCCTATGAACAGGGGTTTACTACCTTTTTTGTAGTGTAGACTGGTTTGATATTGACAATATTCTGGTAGATTTATCTAACATCTAAAAATGATTGAGATGAGGAAAAATGAAAATTTGGAACGAAACGGAACGAGAGAAGAAGAGAAGAGAGCCAGAGAAGCCGGAAGTGTTCATATCAGTTGGTTTTGATCTTCACCGCATACCTGCTGTACGAGTGCTATTTCTCCCTGTTGTCAAAATCTGATATTTGCATGCATGTACCTGTGCAAAAATTCAATCGAAGCCATTGTATTGTAAAACGGAGAACTATTCTGTTATACTTCTATTCCAATGGTTGACTTTTAGAATACTTTCCCAACATCCAGCCGAATTCTCACTTTCAATTGGTCAAATATATCGTGTGACCAATGTTTATGTCAAATCTGTATGTTATATCTAATTAATTCCATGTGCCGACAGTCATCTCTGAACCAAGAAAGGCAAGAAAAATAATCAGATTTAGAACCACAGGGGATTTGAGTCTCGTTGGCCTGAGGCAGACTGATACCACCCAGCTTAAGTGAACTCCCTCATGAGTCCTTGAAAACCATCTTATTTAATCATTAGGTGTATGAGTCATCTTGCCCCCACTCCACCAACACGTCTACTCTGACCAAAGGGATGCATTTACACTCACGCACGTATATGCACATACACCTGCACACGTATACATATGTGGGTTAAAAAACTGATAAGTTGGTCTGCTTGCAATTCGAGCGAGATGAAGTGACAATCAAGCCTCCCATCATATAACAAGGGCTAATAGGTGTGTGTGTTAGTTATGAGCAGAGTATAGGTGGTAAATCAGTGTCATGTAAGCGGGTATTACATTCAATTAGTTTCTCAGAGAATTTATCCAACGAATATAACATCAAGATCCAAGGAAATTAATTTTTTTTTTTTTACACAGAAAATAAAACAATATTGATAATTCTCGGCGGTAGTAACTACATGCTCTGTGACCTGATACTGGTCTGCAAATCGATGGTTGGGAACCTTTGCTGTAAAAGGTCACATTCATTTTGCAATTCTCAGACAATTCTGACACGAATTGACATTGAAATGTTAATAAAATCAATCAGATTCGTTCTTTCATCAAATTCATTTTTGGATATCTTTATATTTTACAGTTTTCAAATGATTCATCGTGTCATGGGCCAGCGGTGCAGGGCACGAGCCACCATTCCCCCATTTATGAGTTGTCACAGTGTCCAAAACTGGTACAGCCAACCAGGGAGGACATAAGTTTGGGACATTGGAGAAGATGGAAGATCTCGATTTCGAAGTCTTCGCAGCAAAATCGTGAGTGGGGCCCACAAAGGCATATCAGGAATCATTAAAGCAGTCAATCTAGAAAGGAAAGGGTGCCTTTACAAGTATCATGTCATGATCAGACCGAGCAGCTAATCGCCATGTTATCGAAAGAAAAGGAACCCGAACATTAAGAAGAAAAAAAAGAAACCGAGAAAAAAATTTTTCACCAGTTAGAAAGTGAAGGGACGTTTGTTTTTCTTCTGAGTTGACACATAGAAGCGATACTAAATCGCAGTAGGTCAAAGAACCACTTTATCAGCAAATTTGAGGCCTACATCCCCAACCTGATAAAAATAATTGTTGACTGATTAAAGACATCCCCACCCCATCAAGAAATGATTGAGAGAGTAGTTTTAATTAACAAGAACATGCTTTTATACTCATGTAAAAATAAACTCATGGTCACTCAGTCAAAAGTCCTTTTTAGATCAAACTTCATTTAGATTTGAGTAAATTTCGACAAAAATGCTGCCAACAAATGATTTTGCTAAAGTGATACAGACAAATCTACTTAGAACCATATTTTAACAGAACAGTATGATTACACACTAAAACTATTCTCAGATTCAAAGTAAACTTTCAGAAAAGTTCACTGCCAAAACAACGTTTTTGATTCCGATTCTAATTTTCTTTGTTTACAAGGTAAAAAAATAAAAAATTATCGAAGCAATGTCAAAAATTCAATAAAGTCGGTGGGCCGGAGGTACGAAAGCTACTGGCCAGGTTTGGCTCGTTGCTGGTCCCTGCTTTAATGTTACATGATAATTCGCTAAAACTGTCTATTCTCGAGTATGTGCCTCGAATATTCCGAGGTATGATTGCAAACCCTCTTCTCATAGTGATATTCAACAAGTGTGAGGCTAATCAGAACTAACAGGGGAGATAAAGGAAGCCTATATATATATATATATATATATATATATATATATATATATATATATATATATATATATATATATACATTAGCATATCTGCCAACGTCCCAGTTGTAACGATGTTTGTTTCTTTAAATTAAGAGGTCTCTTTTTAAGAGTTGTTATACAGTTTTATATGTCGTGATCACACTGTTATTCAAGTATGGATAAAAGAAATGGTAACATCTCCGGTTCACTACGTTTTCCGTTCTCAGTCCTTTTCTCAGCTTCACTTATAACCTTGGAAGTTAAACTCCGAAGATATTTCAATAATCACAATGCATCTATTCAAAAGACAGCCTAGAGTCTCACTGACCAGACAAACACTGTGAATATTTCTTTTTCCTCTCGACACTCAACACCACCGCCAAGTATTGCATTAACACGTTACAATTCTTGGTGATTCCGATGGAGATACGAAAAGGGCCCTGAATGAGAGTACACGTTGTGAAACAATGTGTGTGCCATCTGTCTCTTAAGGCATACATGATGAAACTTATCTCGAATTTTGCTAGCAGAGACACCTTTTTAAAAAAATATGAAACAAAACCGGAGCAAATAAAGCATAGGAAATGCATAACAACAAGCTTTAGCCCACCTTGACACATGTCTGCTACTATTGTTATCTTATTTTTCCTCTCCTTTGGTCTGTCCTAATTGTATCCCCTCTTCATTGTCCTGTCAAACTCACTTCAGTCTTAATTAAAGCTACCTATTCATCATCTGAGAAGCTGCAACAGACTTCAGCATTATTGTTCAATCTGACGTCACACTATCTTGTCGAAGTGCAAGGACTCGATACTGAAATGAACACTATTTGATACGACTGAAAAAGACAGTCCCCGATTTGACCTATGTTAACGTCGTAATGATACATAGAATCAATTTGCTGATTTAGATAACTTTGTAAAACTTGTGGCCATATCTTAGGAGCCAGGGGGCTTTTTTTTTTTTTTTTTGAGGGATTCATCTATAGTTGGTGAGATTTCATGGAAAAGGGAAATTTGCAATAAATTGATATGTACTATCACAATTGGTGAACAAATCCAAGGGCTTTCATGTCCGTACAAATCACAACAGTTGAACTAATACATATAATGCTATTATTCACGGCTCGCAGGGCATTTTCAAATAGCTCACCCCCCACTTCTGTTACGATTCTGTGACATTCAAGGTTGTGCAAAATCGCGACAGCATTTCTATCTCGAAGCAAAAGGGCAGACAGATATGGTTAGACATCCAAAAGAAAATGACACGCAACGGATGTATTTTAGCAGCATGCTGTGTTGGGGTTAATCAATGAGAAAAACTGGAAAACAGGGTGAGTAATGAGTAAGTTACTTCTCTTGCCTTTTGTTAGGCAATGATCCCTAAAAAATACCGATTTTTAAAAAACGAGTGGACACAAACTAAGAGACTAATTTAACATCAACTTGAATTACAAAATAAACTGGCCCTGAAATAGGAATTTTAACACAGTAAAATCAATGTTTTTCTAGAAATAATATGGAGGTTAGATTTTCCAGCTCTCAAACTTCATTGGTGTGGATTGTACGCGTGATGTATACCTTCGTAGCCAGCTAAACCAACTTTTTTTTGGTTGAGGGTTTTCAATTCTTTCATTTACGAAGAGCTTTGCAGGAGTCTAGAGAGCACGTAGATACTTACACATAACATTACTAGTCTTCAACTTGAATAATCAGAAAATAAATTCCTCAGTAATACCTTGATATCTGGACACAATATGATAGAAAGTATGTTCTGGAAGTATTCATCCATTAACGACAAAAAATAGCCTACCTAGTCTTCTCCGAAGCACTCTCCTTGGGTCATTACATATTTATCGCAGCGTACCTTTCACTCTTTAGAACATTCTGAAAAGTCTTCTTTTGGGATTGCCATCATATGCCTTGTCGTGTTCTCCTTGATCCTATTGCCTGAAATCTATTCGAGAGAAAAAAACCCCAAAAAACAACGAAAACAGGAGTTGCAGGCGGACGGATAGGTCAGTTGATATGATGTTTTGCAAAAAGGAAAGAAACCCTGTGAAGAAGGCGTGAAGAAGGGACAGGGTCAGTTAGTGTGAATTAAATGATCAAACAGTAAGCAAGCTCATTCAATGGCATCTCACTGCCGACTGAGTAACCCAACTCAAAATGGCTTGATACGGAAAGACCTTCAATTTACCTATAATGAACACTGCCCCCCCCAGTAAAAGATTAGAGAAAATTTTTTTCTTGATAAAATGAGGAGTAGATTGTTGGAACTCTGCAGTCAGTAGGGAACGCAATAATAAGGTAACTGAATAACTTGAACAGCACTTTAATCTCTCACAAAGAACTAGTAGAGGTTTGTCTGACATCCAGAGGCGTAGCTGGAGATTCGGGTTGGTTCCTTGAGGACCCCCCACCAAAATTTAGGAAGAATGCAGTGAGTGAACTAATATTCATAAAGCTACTTGGAACCCCTCCATTGTGTGTCCATGGTTCATTTAAAACATCTCAACTCACTCCTTAGCTACACCCCTGCTTATAAATCTTGGAATTTAAAATGAACCAATCCCACAAGAGATTAAAGGAGTATCGTTATTACTACGTGAGCTATTGACCAACACTGGCTAATGAAAAGAGTCCTTCACTTTCAAACGAAAAACAACAAAAAAACAAAAACAAAGAATAAATAGACATAGCAACACAGAGATAGACATCTATAAACATGCATACTTCGTAATTACTAAATACGGTGCATCAATGTATACGTAGAAGCCAATTTTAGACCAACAGCGTGAAATGAAAGAGCTGGATAAAAATTTGGTGGTTTTCAATGTCCATCCTACACCAAACAAAAAGACGCAATACTTCTGTTTGAATTGTGATTAAATACGTCTTCAAATTTTTTTTGGTCGGCTACTAATCACCATTAGCGGATTCCTCCGACAGTAACAATAAAAAAAGCGGTAGAAATTATTTTGACGAATCGGTTTATTCTAATAATACAAATAAGTAGGCGTCTGATTAAAAAGAGAGCCAAAACAGGTCTGGTTAGTCATCCAATGAAAACTGTCACGTGTCTGATGTCTTTTGGCAGTATGTCGTGTCGGTGGTGATCAATCAAAAATTGAAAAAAAAGGGGTTGTCAATGAATAAGTTATTTCTCATATATTTTATTGGGCTGTGATCACTGAAAAATTCTGAATTTTCAAAGAAATACTCATTCAGCATAAATGTACATTGCAAACTGGACCCCCACCATAACATATCTAGAGGGAAAATTTCCAAAAAACAAAAAAAGTTTTCTTTTATCGATAATAAGAGCTAACATTTCCTGCCCTCTAGCTCCATTAGTGCAGTTTGTACGCATGAGCCATACATGGATAGTCAGACAGCCAGACAGCCAAACAGATCTACTTAAAAACTGAAGAAACCTATGCTGAGGGTTTCGGTGACAGTTCTGGTTGATGGTTTTCAAACAAAGTACAATTTAAAATGCACTGTGGAGGAGACATTGGCTTTTTCATTGCGCGCATCCTGAGTTGGCACGATCTTAGATTCGCGCCTATTCGGGGAAGCGGCGGGAATTACGCAGTTGTCTACGATGGGATTTGGGCGCCATATTGCAATCACATTCTTTTCAATTACAGCTTTTGTACATTCAATGGAGTCAAGCCTGGTTTCTTTCTTTCTTCTTTTGTTCGTTTTATTTCGGTATTTCAGAGAGAGTATTTTCAAATCGTTAGCTTGTTATTGTAGCGTCGAGTTTTTGTTGTTTCTTGTTGCTTCAGACAAGTGAGTTGTTGGGAAAGGAGCAGAATAGAAAGATGTCGAAGAAGACGAAAAAGAAGAAGAAGGGATTGAAACGACAAAGAAGAATCAACGTAAAAGAAAGAGAGAGAAAAAAGAAGAAATCCTGCTGTGGACATAAATAAAAGTTTGTGGTAAGTAATCTTTCGTCGTTTTGTTGCCTTATCAATTTTATCTCTTCTTCCCACACTTTGAGAGATATAAGAAAATCGGTCGGCATTTCATGGAATTTAACCACCACCACCCAAACATATATCTTTTCTTTCTTAAGAACAACACCCTCCTTTTCTCTCTCTCTCTCTCTCTCTCTCTCACACACACACACATATATATAAATTCGTGTGTAAACACATACTCATGTCCGGGTTACCCACCGCACTGGCCTGACATCTTCTTCTTCAAAAACAAGACCTCTCTATTTCCACCTCTTCCTCACACACATACTGATCTACACGTTCGACTAGATTTACCCCTTCTCACTCTCTCTCTCTCTCTTGCTCCTAAGAACCCATATACACACGCACATATGAACATACACATACCCTTGACGGTATTCAACGAGACAATTTCATACATTCAACTAGATAATTCCTGGAGAGTACTTACCTGCAATACTTATACATGTAAACCTATTTGCATTCGAAGATAAATCCTATCGCACTGTAATGCATATCAGTGCATACAATTACAAATATATTTGAGCGTACATCGTGCAGCAGAGCCAACTCTAGGCTCACACTTAGTTAGGAAGGCATTCACACAAAAGCTTTTAAAACACAGTTGTGAAAAAGTATACATACTCACGCCCATGTGTATACACACACACACACACACACTCATATATGTATATCATCCATGGTTGTGTAATACACCAGTAACTTCTGATCAGTTAAATTCTGTAAATCAAGCACACACACACACACACACACACACACACATATATATATATATATAAAGTGCACATCATGTAGCAATGCAAATTATCGCTAACGTGGAGAGTTCAGCTTTCGTTCAGTACACCACAATTTTATCATGCCAGATTACCTAAAGAAATTTATAATATTAATGACATTACCGTGGTAAACAAAGTAGATACAGGAAGCTACCATTGAATGGTAGCGTGAAGAAGTAAAACTGAAAGGAACAAAATGGTTTTCAAGGAGAGAACATTCTAAATATCATAGAGATAAAGTACGTTTTCGCATTGTGGTAGAGAATATATTTCAGGTCTTGTTGAATAGCAACAGTAACATTATAAAATAATTACCTGAAAAATATTATCATGGTTGCAGCAGAAATAGAGGGCAATACAAACGTAAACAATAGCGCGGGGCAATACTCTAAAGCAACATTAAAACTAGTCAAAAAGAGGAGAATTGTGGAGATGAACACTGAGGAGGGCGAAGGCAACACAGGACTGAACACACTAAGAAAAAAATGAACGGAAGAAGCAAAAAGGAAGAACAACGTGAAGAGAATAGTATTTGTCTCAGAAGAAGAGCTTCGAACACGCATGAGCTGCGAATCATACCGGTAAGCAACAGATGCTTGACTGAAGGGAAGAAATGACAAATTCATCGAATGTAGACGTGAAGAATAACTGAAGAAACATTTGTGCGCTTCAAAAATAGAAGTACAAAAATCTGATAAAATGATAGATACTAGTGATATCCCAGACATAACAAGACACGAAGTAGAGTTTGTATATAAAAAAATAAGAAACTCAGAAAAACTCCAGGACTAACACAGTTATTCACGCTGTGCACCCCTTTAATCCTCAAAAGAAGAGTGTATAACGAATGCATCCTCCTGATAGTCACTTGTGGAGGTGAAACATGGAACGTAACCAAGAGACAGATCTGCAAATTGAAAACCATGCTACGTACACTTGAAATAATTTTGCTGGGTCTCATATGGAGAGACCACAAGACAGCACAGTACATCTGGGAAAAGACAAGAGTCAGGGAAATCATATAATCCATTGAAATTTCAAATGGCAGTGGGCTGGCCATGTTGCAAGAATGGTGGACCACTGATGGACATCGCAACTCACGATATGGATGCCCCGAGATCACATGCACAACCAAGGCCGGCAGAATATTAGATGGAGAGACGAGCTAGACAAATCGAGAAAGCACTGGCTCTGCAACGCCCGTGATAGAGAAGTGTGTCGAATCCTGGGGAAGGTTTCTGTCCAACGACGAAGGTTGAAAGACATGATGATGATGATGATGATGATACAAAAAAAGAAAAGTACCCTGAAATTTCTGTCTCTGTCTGGCTGTCTCCCCTCTTTCTCTCTCGTCCTCTCTTTCTCTCTCTATATAATAAAGGGATGGTACAAAGAGCATCAGCAAACCGGATGTAGTACGAACATTTGCCACTCAGCAATACTAGGAAGCTTGCAATATGCAGGGACTCTCTCAAAGGGATTATACTTAACATCACATAGAGAGATCACAAGACATCACAGTAGATGACTACAATTCAAGACAAAACAGGTATCTGAGACAGCAGAAGATTCATTAAAAAAAACTCTTGGACTGTCAATGTTATAAAGATTAAGATAACATTTGCAATTTGAACCAAGCGCCTACGCTTTATTGCTTTCATTATCTCATTGAATTTTTCATTCCGTTTTCATTTCCTTCGTTCCTTTTTTTTGTGAATATGGTGACGTCAAAAGTGGCTATTTTACTGCACCCTCCGAACTAAACCAACATATGGCCATTAACGTTACCCCTCTTGATGAACTGATTTACTTCCCATTCTTCCATTCTTGAAAATCTTATCCATTGAAGAGTATCTTTTAAGCAGTCTTTGAATATAAGAGTTGAATCTTCGGGATATTCTAAAACATCCCCTTTAGTTAACTGACATATTGATAAAGATGAACATGTACTTGGTAGCTGATTTTAACAGTTGTAGTATTTGTACATGTTTTTATTGCTTCTCCAGGTATGCGACATTACTTTCCAAATGCTACTAGCTAAAAAAGTAACAAAGTAAAAAAGTAAAAGTAAAGTAGTTCCCTTACGCTGGTTACGGCACCAACTGCCCGAACTTCTCATATCACACATTGCTTTGTCTCAGCTAGTTCTTCAAGGTTTCGGATCTGTTGAATAGACTTACAGGCGACAACTCACCAATGTGGCATACTTCACTTTATCATAGGGTATAGTATACAAAAGGTTGATTAATAGGCTTCTGCACATTTCAATACGTTAATAAAAAGTAAAATAATTGAGAATATACCGAAGAATGTGGAAAGTTCTCGGCCGTACTAACTTCCCAAAATCTGAGCGTTTTTTGGCAACTGTAGATGAAAAAAGTGTCCTTTCTATTGTAAAATACAAATTTTCGGGATCCTGATGCTCATTTTCGAATCAGTTTCAAATCATTGACAGACCCATCACCTTCTTGGTTTGACTGAGGATTTTCGGCTCCTTTCGTATTATCAACATAAAATAAACAAGTGAATAGACCAACAAAGTATTGGATAAAGAGATGAATGAACGCTTTATTTCATCGATACTTCAGAAAAGATTTGCAAATGTTGTGGTGATAAAAAAACGATTTCGTTTTATTTTTTTATGATTTCAACATTGAACAATAACTTTGGTTTTTAATTTCATTAGGAATTACACTGCTTTATTGATGGACCAGGAACACTTGAGGTTTTCTTTGATAGAACATCCTGAAGGTCAAACTGTGGATAGCTACTTCTTTTCTTGTGCAACAATGTAGCAAAGAAGTGTTGCCAACTTTATTTTCAGATTTACACCTAGGCCCCCCAAATTTTAAAACGTCTAGATTTTCTCTCTCTCTTTATATATATATATATATATATATATATATATATATATATATATATATATATATATACGAAATATACCACACAATATTGATAAATTAAATGTGACTCTGTTCTTCAACCTTTTTTAATCTAAATGATACTTCATTTATCAAAGTTATTTCTTGTTTTATTACCGTGAATCAATATTTCTTATTTCATTGCTTTAAATTAAGTAAACTGATACCATGCTGATATTTGAGCTTTTTGTTTCCTTGTTTGTTTATTCGTGCCCCTCCTCCACTAAAACTACGAGGCCTATCGATGTAATAATCTCCCTTTAGATAAGGAAGAGGTCAACTTAACATACAGGCTATGTCGACTTCCGTCATTCCTAACCACTTGCCGAAGTTGTAGGCTTCAATTATTTACAAATCATGCATAGTGGGTTGCAATCCATTTGACCTTCATTTCTGCGGCCATTAAAGGTCACCAGAGGTCGTATATGTTTATTTAAGGTTAGCCAAGGTCATTTCTACCCAGTTTTTTGAGTAGTTCGCCGCTATTAGGCACCTATAACACTGAAATATAGCTTTGTGGTATATATTTTCAGGACAAACATAACACGTCTTTTCTAGCCGATTTTCGAATAAATTGCCTACAATTTTGAACCAAAGACGCTGAAATGGAACATATGTGTAATATCTTTTCACATCCAACGCGAGAGGCTAAGCAAACTTAACCATGTAGGTCATCCAATGTGACCAGAGGTCATTCTTGGATTATTCTATTATTTCAAAAAGATTTTGGCAATAATTTCGCTCCTATGTGACTGAAATTTGGCGCTGAGGTGAAATTTTTCATTACCAAAATATTTAGAAATGAGATTTTGACATTAGGCGTCATTTGAGGTCACCATATGTTGTTTTTAGTCAAATCTACCGTATTTTAGAAGATGTTTGCCACAACTTTGCACCTAAGATGCAACCCTGTTACCAACTAATAATAGAAATCTTTGCACTGCACCATTATCTTTTATTGATGACAAATTTCCAACATCGAAACCTCCTCACTCTCGGTGAAAAGGCCTGATCCGATGTGTGTATGTGCAAATTTTCTCTTTCTGTTTCCATTTATCGTTGAGCAATACCAACGTGCTGAATTAGGTCGAGATGATCGTTTTTGTTGGATGCGTCAATATATCTGTGGTTAAGTGAATTAATGTTGTGCTCTCACGCAGTCTACGACATCAGCTGTCCTTGCCCGGATTTATAAAACAAATTTCTCTGTTTCGGCTAGTTGTTCTCCGAGGTTTTGTGATACGTGAAATAGACTTAGAAGCGACAAGCACCCAAAGTAGTGTCACTCACTTTAAGAATATTCACTGTGGTTAGTTATGGTAGGAAGAACGTTGGGAGACCAGCTACTGAATGAGTGGATCAAATTGCTCGTAGATAAAAGACGAGGCGTTGATATATTTCCATGATTAAACGCAGCTGTTTATTTCTTTAGTTATGCTTTCATCATTAACATTCTAGGTTCGTGCAGCTAAAAATGTTTCATATTTGTTATTTGATGGCACAGAGTCAACCCGAGGCATAAGCGAACTGAGCAGTTGCTTCTGTGGCCATCCAGAAGCCTCCAAGGGAGGTGGGAGTGCCGAAATAGGTGGTTGCCCCATTCCATAACATATACCAAATCGAATTCAGTTTAGGGGATTTTTGCCGGCCCCGCAATGACAATTCAGGATTCAGTTGTCTTTTTATTTTTTACTGTGAAAACAGACACACGAATATCTCTTATTATTATTTTTTCTTATAAATTTTCATTTATCATATATACAATCCATTAGTTGCAGTGATCATCATCCATTGGATTAGAAGTATGAGTAGAATTTGGACCTGCAACGGCCAGGCTTGTTTCCTTATTGAGATTTTTTTCACTTACACAGGTCGGTAATCCCTCATCCAAAATGCCTGGGACCAGAAGTGTTTCGGATTCCGGATTTTTTCGGATTTTGGAATATTTGCATATACATAATGAGATAAAGATGAAGATCAACAACTACGCCGGAAATAAGAACACAAACATCAAAGTCGAGAACTGGAGAAAGTAGAACACTACATCTACCTAAGACAACGAATTTCCACGTGACCTGCACAAGACCGGAAGAGGACCAGAGTTAGGGACATCATAGAATACATAAAAAACTCAAATGGCAATGGCCAAGTCACAGCAATGGCAGACAACCGATGGTCATCATGACTCACAACATGAATCCTTAGAAATTGCATGCACAATTGAGACCAGCAGAGTAGACAAATTTAGAAATTACTGGCTCCGCGATACCCACGATATATAAGTGTGGTGAATCCTGGGGAAGGTCTATGTCCAACGACGAACGTTAAGAGACTGATGATGATGATGATGATGATGAATAATGAATAAGATAAACATAAACAATTTTTTTCTTATCTCTCAAGGGGTATTTGAGACTTTTCTCGACATAATCAGCATTGCTTTTGTACAGAAGGAAGAATAAGCAAAAATACAGTGAAAATGCATTTGGGCCGGGCAATACAAATAATTTGTTTTGATTGAAACATGTTTGGTCTTTCGTTCTTTCTGATGTAAAAGTACTTATATGTTTCTAAAGATTTGCACAAAAATAGCCAAGCTTTTACTGAAATCAGAATCGGTTAAGTGCCTAGGAAATGTCTAATCTATGAATCATACTACACTGAGTTCTGGTATGGAGTTTTCCGCTAGTGACGTCATGTTGGCCTAATAAAATGTTCAGATTAAGGAGCATATCGGTTCTTGGCGTTACGAATAAGGGGTACTCAAACTGGAGTAGAATCTAATCAAGATATATTTCAGGAAAATTTTCGAGATAGAGGTAGAATAGTTTGTTTCACAATTTTTCAATGTAAAGGGGAATGTCCCACAGATATATCAATGCAAAAACGTCTATGATATGTATATATGGTTTGTTGTCATCCTTCAGCGTAATAATTTTGTTATGGAGAGTTGTTATCTAAGAATGAGCAAAGGAACTTGGCCATTGGAAGCAAGTCTTGGGGAGACAATCTATCCCGACAACTATGTGTCTTTATATTTTCGAATATATCACATTCAACACATGCTGCAAAAAAAAAAGAAAAAAAAAGATATGGTTTATATTTTGTGACTAACCAGACCTATTAGACTAAGTCTTTGAGGGACATTCTTATCTGATGAGTTACTTAATTAGTATTGTAGGAAATTTGGGTACAGATATTCCACTCTTTTTGAAAGTTATTTTGCTTTTACGGAAAGAAGGCAAAAAGTGAAAATAGCACCCAGTGTTTGTTTTGCTGCTAGCCGTTATAGAGGCTTCACACTCACTCTCCCTCAGTTTTCTATGTCCCAGTCTCCTGTACCTCCCCTCCCCCAATCCCTGTTGTCACAAACTGACATGCAATCATCATCATTTCTAGAATCTGGGAACACTCAAAAAATTCCCCGTATAAATCAATATTAATTGATTCTTTGCTTGACGCCATTTCGGCTTACAAAAGTTTTTTTTCCATTGGAACACCATTTTCGAGTAGCTGGGGGGCAACATGTAGTTGTTTCTATAATTGTGCCTCAGCAAATATTTTTATTATCAATTAAAACCGCTTTGCACCTGGAGAGAGAGAAACGCCTGTCGCTGTGAGTGATGCAGTGATGCAGTGGTTAGTGAGCTTGTCTTGCAGGTGAATTTGCTTCAGAAATAAACTCGACCTTCGCAAGGGAACTCACTAATTTTGCCTTCTGTAGAGTAAGTACTAAACTTAGCAAATACTAAAGGCAAAGGTCACCAGATGTAGTCACATGGTATTTGAATCATGTAGCCTTCAGTCTGACTAAAATAAGCAGGGTTCTTAACGTGAGTTTGATGCTCAATTTGCCCCTCACTCATGTAGCTTTGTGCCAGAAAAGATTGTGTTCGAGATCAGATAAAAGCCATGATTTTAACTTCTGATTTTCAAAGCAAGGAAACTTCCTCAATTTGAAGGTAGGTGTAACGCGATTTTCCTCATCCAATATAACCTTCTGCCCTACGAAGCTAAGATTATCAAATACTAGAAATCGTTTACCAAAACTGTCACCAAAACTGGTAATATAGCTTTCTTCATTTTTTAGTTGGTCCAGCTGGTTGGCTCTGTATGAGTGTATTACGTTTACCAGTCGCACCAAAAGTGCTAAAAATGCAAACATTTACTATATCTTATGCTTGGGAAAAAATATCCTCACATAAACGGGATTTTAGTGTGGAGGTTTAAGTTAAAACGTTATTTCATGCTAAATTAGTCTGGTCATTACTGTGCACGCGTGATAAGATACTCTCCTATGAGGTTACTCAGTTGGTAGTGAGACTCTGTCGAGTGATTTTGTGGACGTTTTGATTGTTGTATTCACAATGAACAAGCACATCATTTTTCACGTCTTAGAGAGGGTTGTTAGGCAAAAAACATCGCACCACCGCAGTCTGTCGCCTCCTAGAGCATATTTGGCTCACTTTGACTTCTGACTACAGACTTTGCGAGAAAATTTCAGACGGTGGATTTCATCAAGGAGAACTCGACGAGAATGCTAATTGCAATTATGAAAGAGGTGTTTACAGACTGCCTTAAAAAGTGGAAAGAACAATTGGATAATTTTTTAAACACTCTTTGTTTGAGGTACTTTGAAGCGGACGAAAGCACCATAGACGTAGGTCGACTTTTTTTTCGCCAATATCAAATAGTTGGATACTTTCCAGGCAGCCCCTCCATGTCTATTACTAAATGGTAAGATTTTCAATTGAATAGTTGCCATTGAAATGACTATAACAGCATATTCGGTGGGCGTGGTCGTCAACCCAGAAAGCATTCAATGTGAGCATTTAACTACCTTCTGCGGTGAAAAGAACGGCGCTTCCAGACAGAAAAGCTGAAATGCATATCCCTCAAAAATAAATATACACTCGTGATATAATGAATGGAAATTCATGATTGGGTTGGAAGATTAATCTAGTTTGAATAACTCAAACAAAAATATTTATTTAGTCCAGACTGGCTCAATTCTGAATTTGTATTATTTTTAACAAAATGACGCGTGTATATTTGTGTACTTTTATTCATATGTGTGTGTTTATGTTTCTGTGCATGCTCATTCCACCTAATCTTAAAGACATTTCAATTTTTATTCATGAGTAGCGTTCTCGCTTTGGCATTAGTGATATGTTATTATTGCACTTGAAAAGAGGTTAAATGAATTCCTTAACATCGGCAGTTTCTACCAGAGTAACCCGTTCGTTTGGAGATCAAACAGCAAAAACTATTTTTGTCGAGTGAAATACACTGGAATCATTATTTCATTATTTATTACGACAAGGATCCTCATCTTAAGATCATAGGATTTGTTGCAATCAGTGATTTGTGAATTATTTTATACTTTCATATTGGAATCGTTCTCCGATCCGGACGACAGATATTTGTTCTCACCTGTGATGAGCGATAAGATTTTTTCCTAATTCAGTTTATAGCAATAGTTCCACAGAATATTGAAAAATTTGCAACGTGATATAAATAAACTCATAAAATAATGATCTTTTATAATTATTTCTATAATACACACACACATGCACACATATATATATATATATGTGAGTGTATATCAAAATTGATAACTGATATATATTGTTATGCTATTGTTTTATGGTCATTTTCCGATGTTGGCGCCTATTTCATATGATCGTTATTTTTTAGGTTGTTCTGTTTTCATAAGAAATGTTTCTAATTCATGGATTCTCGCAACATGAAAAGACCTCAAATATTAGAAGCAATTTCAGTTAAAGCTTAACAACCTCAAATAAACAAAATATCATATGAAATTGGAATCAACATCCTAAAATTCCCAAAAAACAATAACATAACAATACATATTTATATATATGTATGAAATAATGGTCTTTTTCCTACGTTGACAACTTTACTTAAAACAAACATTATAGTTTACAATAAGTAGAGTGTTTCATATCATTTTTTGTGGTAGTTCTCCATTTACCGAATTATAATCTTCTAATTCTCTACTCATTGTAGGTTGAAGTTATAAACCCATAGGCAAAAGGATTTTTACATGATTTCCCTAATGAGTTTCAAACTTGGACAAAAACTATAAAAACTCGGAAACATCAACCAAACATTTTGTGGAAAGACTTCTTTTAGTTAGTTTCAAGTCTGTATCTAGTTGGGATTCTCTAGGAAATTTAGAGTATGAAGAATCTTTGTTTCCTAAATACATAGTAGGTGTCTTAGTGAGTATTTTGTCTTAGGTAGACACCTGCCACCCGATACGTCTTCCAGCTACGATGTCATCAAATATGGTGGCAGCTCGTCATCCCTCCGTTAATACTGGCTCGATTTGCATGAAACTTTCATTGTTCATACTAGTTCAACCCTAACAAAGATTATACGTGAGATTAAAATGGAAAGTTTTGTTTAAAAATACCGGAAATCATTAATTTTAGTTATTCACAATACGTGCTTATATGATAAATGCTTGATCACAAAACTTGTAAAATCTTTGGTAATAGTGGCCGATGTGCATGAAGATTGAGTCATTATGTTGTATTTATTGTATATCCGGTATATAAGACGCATGATCATATAAGAGGCTCTTCAATCTTTGTACGCATAGGCTCAAGAAACAACAAACACTTCTCTAATTTTCCTAATCTTTATAGTCCTCCTCACTATCGTGTTATTTCAATGCTCTTATCTATTCTAATCTATATTACCCTACAGTGACTGGCTGTTTACATTATTTGTGTAGTGCATTAACGCAAGTAAACAACTGATAAAGCGTTTGCCTCCTGGGACAGAACTCATAAAAAACCTCGTCTCATATACTGTAAAATACTGTAAAAATAGTTGTTATACAAATGCTATGATAATTATTTTTCATTTACAATTTGTATGAATTTTTGTTCAACAAAAAGATTTCTTAGTCTTCCATTGTGAATCAAATGATATCATGAAAACTGATATTCACAAAGAGTGTTTAAAAATGTCAAGATTTCACAAAAATTGATTTTTGTAAGTTGCACCTGATTTCTTTTGATTTTTACTCCAGCAAAACAATCAGCAAGCAGCTTCATTTTCTCTTCAATTATATGAGGATTTCTCATACTTTAAACATATACATACCCCTATAAATGCCATTGGGATACTTTTCTAAAGTATTATTCTTATACTTCAAAACCAGAGCCACAAGTGTCTAAGAGAACAATGTCATCGATACAGATATGTTGAAGGTAGGTATAGAAGTATGACTTGACTAAATGTCTTTTGGCATTTCTACCTGTGGATGGCGTATCTTCAATGTCTGTGTTCTTCCAACGGTGGTACGGCCATGATCTGATGACTAGTATCGTAATAACTGCACTTAGTATTATTGGCAGGCTGAAGATTTTTCTTCCCCATCTCACTCAGGAAATACCCCAGAGTTTTCCAGACTTACCCTTGATACAATATCAAGTGCTGTTTTCTTGGTGTCGAACTTCATTGTGTAATTTGCTCGAGATAATGTATGGATGACTGAAAGCAAAGAGCGTAAATCGGGCCCATTTTCTGATACATATCATGAACCAGTCAAAGCCAAGTGGAACCACACGCTCTAGTGCGCAACCACCACACCTAATCGATGAAGAGTAGCTCAATGGAACGAAGCTAATACCATTATGTCAGTGCCAGAACAAACAGTTACGATTCTTGTAAACCTATGATGGGATGCATGTTTTGAATGACTCATCACTCTGAAGTCAGGATCCTCAACTGGAAAACAATCTATCTCTTAATGGTTCCCTTGGATACTATTTTGTACAATTTTACAGTTGACTGACATCTCATCTTCATCACCACAAAAGGGCACTGAATGTGAAGTTGGTAGTTCATCATATTCAAGTCAAAGAAGCGTTTAAAGTATTTGCAAATAACTTTTGTTGTAAAATGGGTTTGTTCCGTATTGTTCCCTAGAAACCCTCAGTTGGACAGGTAATGTAACACCTTCAGAGATTTGGTGATATCAATAACAATATCCCTACGCTACCTCAGTAATACTTTAATCTACTCCACTGATACTTTGTGATAACTGTCAAAATCTTAATCTACTCTTTCACAGTACTTTGTGATACGCTGAACATATACAAAGAAATCAGATTCTACTTTATAGAAGGTTTTTTGCTCATTTGTTATAATTCTTTTGCAATGAATTCATTACATCAACAGCATAACAAGTATTTTAGTCACACTGGGGCACTTTATCATCGATAGCGCCAAAATAAGGGGATGGCAACTTTGATATCATCAACCCTTGTTCATCTAACAATGGACAGTTATCATATAGATCATACTGAAAGAGCTTCTGCAGGTCCCGAACAATTTGAATCATACAACGAGCTGAATTGCTTGACTTCCTCTTGATAAATATCCCTTTTGTTGGCGTTTTATGGCTATCAAACGTTGGTCGCATGACTTGGTGGGATCATTGTTTTTTTATTTCCATACTTTGTTTAGCGAAGGATAGAATACAAATTATCACCGGTATGAAATACATTAAAAATCTTTTGCTTTGTGTCTTGTGAAACTTATACTTTTTTAAAAACTATATTGTGAGATAGACTACGCATCAAATCAAATTGTAATATATATTGTTGTGAATGTTGAAATTTTTGACAAAAGAGGAGCCAATAACTTCCTGAAATGGATTGGATATCATAAGATGCCTGTGATGCGTAATTTCCGAATCAGCTGCAAACTGTTACAAACTACCGACTGGAACACCTTATGATGACTGATGAGCTCTTCTGAGATCCATTGATAGTTTATTCTAATGTTATACCTGCAGCAACAGCTGTGAATCTATGATGAGATTATTTCACATCCAGTACCTCTTAAATAAACATTTTATGTACCTCTGAAGTTGTCTCGGGCAGATTCCTCATGTCTTCATTATAAAGAAGACCATCGCTGGTAGTTTAAACAGTCAAATACGACAAAAAGTGGCTGAAGTTTTTGTACTCTATTTAGATGTAGATGCCAGAGACCTTGTCAAATTTCTCATAAGTTAAAAAAGTCTTAAAAAATTATCCCAGAACAAAAATTGTCCTGGTGTTTACCTTCTGCAATCAACAAATCTCTCTAAATCTGCGAGAAACTCCTCCACATTGACATCCAGATCCACATGATGTACTCAGCTGGATTTGAGGTAGCACTCCAAACTCCAAACTCTGGGAAGTGAGACTTGGTGAAGTGTTCCTTCTGAATTGACTCCCAAAATGAATATTTTGGTCATGTAACATGCTCCAAAAAACAAACGTCTCAACGAAATGTAAGCACCGATTATGGATACTTGGAAATCAATAATTTCTAGTATTTTTAAGCGAATTTTTGCATTATTGCTTCACTTATTATATTTGTAAGACCTGAAATTGTTTAAACAATGAATGTCTCATACAAATCGAGTCAGTATTAATAGAGATGTGACAAGTTTCTTGACTAGAACGCCGCCTCAATTGATGACGTCATAGCTGAAAGATGTATCAGGTTACAAATGTCTACTGAGACTATGCATTTCTGGAAGAAAATCTCACAAACTTTCCAACAGAATCCCAGCTAAATACAGGATTGTGTGGTAAAATGTTAGTTTCAGTGGTTTCTACGATGAGATGAAGTTATTAAAGATCATACCCACGTGACGATGACAAAGTTTTCAAGGATTTATGACTCAAGAAACGAGGACTTTTACATGGATGTCATTGTTACACTTTGGTAAATCTGTGTTTAATTAAATCAAACCCGCTTTTATAACCAAGGTTTTAACACATACCTACACCCCATATATATATATATATTTATATATATATATATATATATATATATATATATATATATATATATATATATATATATATGAGAGAGATGATAAATAGGGCCGTAGGCTATCCCGTAGTTATTTGTTGAATTTTGATTTAAAATTTTCGCTGTATAATTTTCCTTCTTCGTGATCAATAATTCGCCACTGAAGTGGTTCAAGCTATCTACAATCTGTGCTACAGCAACTTTTATTGGTTATGATCTTACATCAATGAGTCCTGGCCGCCTAATGTCTTGTTGGAGGTTGGTGATTTTTCCCATCCTCGGACTATGGGTGACGATTCAATGTTAGAAAGACTCAAACCATACCGTTTCACTAATCCATGACCTAGTATGGTGCCGTAACATCTTGATCTTTATTCAAGACGCTCATATCTTTTTTATAGTTCATTCAATACATATCATTATATATCATTCAACATTCAAAAGAATAACTCAAAGCCAGCTTACCTGATTATCTGTCTCTGTATCTGACATGCACAAATGTCATGATGCAGTGGATGGTCATGATGTTTTGGCTTCTCAGTTTATATATGTATTTTTGTGAAATGGAGACAGTTTGGTAATGATTTTTTTACATATCTAAAAAGGTATTTGACGGCCCGTGAGATGACTGGTATGATTCTTCAAAGAAATACGTCGAACTTTTCACTCACACTAATAATTGCATATAACACTAATGATTACGTATAAAGTGACACAGTAAAAACACTAAAGGCATGTATACGGTGTAAGCAGATGCCAACACTTCCACAATACATTAAGTGTATGAACACACACACACACACACACACATATATATATATATGTGTGTGTGTGTGTGTGTGTGTGTGTACATACATATATAATACACAGCGAATACAATATTCGTGATTCAAAGAGTTGATCATTTGATACTAATTTTCTTCTGCTAGAAATTTTTAAAAAAGATATTAACTTCATAGGCGTGCCCAGAGGGTAGAAAGGATACATCTTGGCCCTCTTAAAAAAAAAATTGTAATAGCATAGTTTTGTTGAGTGTCGTTCTTGGTACTTAAAATCAGCCAATATATATATATATATATATATATATATATATATATATATATATATATATATATATATATATATATATATATATATATATATATGTATATATATATATGTATGTATATGTATATATATATATATATATATTGTCAAGTCGACTTAAAAAAAAAATTCTTGCCTGTGAATATGCCATTTTATCACAGGCAACAAAAGTGAAGAAACTTCTAAAGCTCATTGTATTATCCATTGAGCACTTTCGATCATCACAGGTCATTTATAAGTTTAAATTTTAAAAGTTCGACGATTGTAGTAGACATTTGTAGTGCCCTGAAACAAAAGTCACAATATCATGTTATGAAAATATGAGGGCCCCTTAATACCATAACAGTTTATTACTTGTAAATGTTATCCAGACAAAATGAAAAATAATGATTGTTACATTTTAGCACTGCCTGAATCTGACTTACATAAACAAGCTTTCGTTTTCTTTTATACTTACCAACAAAATTCACCGCTACTGTACCACTCCAACGCTCAGCTTCTAAAAGGAAACAGGGATTGTCAATGGTCTGAAATTAATCCAACTGACTATCATATCATATCATATGCAGGATGTTAATTGGAAAAAGTATTTCTTATTATTTCTTATTTTTATTATCTCATTCATTTCTTCCCGTTTTATTGTGTCATATTCTAAAACTCCAAAGTATCCATATCAGTCCTGTGTGGTCAATGCTCTGATTTTATCTGGTCTTTCGATTCCTTTTACTGATGAGAGATTTCCTCTGTGAATTATCATCAGTGTGCATTTCAAAAAGGTTCTGAACTCCATCCAAATGTCATCGTTGTATTCTTTCAGTTTGGTGAACATCATTTCGATTATTATCTTTATTATTTGAGCATCACACATCATAGTTCCAATGATGTAATGTCTTTTTTAATTAGAACCTTTATGTGTGACATTCGAATTCTATTTTGATTTTTTTTTGCAGAACTCTCTACTTATGTTTTGAAAGTAATTCTACTTTTCAATTTTGGCAGACAAAGATATATCGAATATTTTCAGTATTATTATACTCTATTTTAAAAGATTTTTTAAAGTGTTGTTTTTCTTCTTTCTTTTTAAAATATCCACAAGCAAGACGATATCAATGATTTCTCATAAGTCTACGGTATTCCTGGTCCCATTATTGTGGCTATAATCATGAACATTCCAATGAGTACGTCAGCAATCACCATTCAAAACATTTCGACTTCTTTCAGTGCTATTTTAGGTCTCTGAGGTTACTTTGGATAAACGCTGCCCACATCCTGTCATGGCATTTTTTCTTTCGATAATTTTAGATAATCTTTTAGATACTTAGTTGGCAGGCTACGTTGATTCATTTGTGCAATTTACGGGTATTACTATTAACATTATTATCATGTTGTTGTTGGCTTTGATTTCAGTTCATCTGAGTCACTAGCCAGGTTCCAACCAGAGACCTAAGGCTAGCAACTTTATAATTTATAACAGTCCGAACTTGAGAGGAAAATGAGGCAGAGTTTTCATATAAATAAATTATATACCATTTTCATAATGCATGCTAGGTGTAATAGAAACATTCATATAGATAAACATTTCTCTATGATATGTGGAGTGCAGGTGAGAGCTATTTTCTGTTTTTCATATGTGCTAAAGGCTCTAACTACAATAGTATTATTATTATCATTATTATTATTATTATTATTATTATTATTATTATTATTATTATTATCATTATTATCATCATCATTATTATTATTATTATTATTCATTAAAACTTCTGTGTTCTCATTCTTCTCCCTCTCTTTATATACATATATATATATGCACGCTCACACATATCTATCTATCTATCTATCTCTCTCTCGATATATGTATATATATATACATATATATATATATATATATATATATATATATATATATGTATATATACATATATATATATATATATGTGTGTGTGTGTGTGTGTGTGCGCGCGCGCGCGCGTGTGTGTGTGTGTGTTTGTGTGTAAATATATAAAACCCTAATCCTAACCTAACCACATCATCTAAGCACTTTCATTTCCCTCCCTAAACAACGTCATCAACTAAAAAGGATATTCGCTTGTCTAGGGACCCAACTTACACGTATAAAAACACTTCCCATCTAATATACAGTAATGACATCCCAGTTTTAATAGTCTCAAGTCTTTTTCTTTTTCAACATGGTCAACTTTTCCATAATATTCTGTCAGATCAACATCTTCTCACCAAACATATGCATACAGATAAACACACATACACACACGCACACACACACACATGTATGTGTGTAGTTGTGTCTCACGCAAAAAGAGTATTTTTTATTTAGATACTTGTCCCAACTGGTATTACATGCATGTAAATATCTTCGAGGCAAAAGACAATAAGTACGTAATATCAAACGGAGGAGGGAATTCTGGGGAACGGTGTTTACATGGAGATAATATAGTGTACTCAGTTACTCAAACCGAGCCTTACCGTAAACGGATTTCAAAACCCCCATCTCTATCATAGCAGAAGTTATTTGATTCAACTTTTTAAGCGTTGTTGTAGCGTCTACTTATGCTTATAACCACGTGTTTATGAGTACTTAGTTTCCTCCTGCCATAAAAATGACGATATACGTGGTATAATCGGATACTGTCTCGAATTACTACGCAAAGCATTAAATAGTGTCGGTGACATCACTCCTATCCCCTAAGAAATGTGCCCTGATGTTTCCAATTTGTGACGTCACTTCCTCTAAACATCTTAGTCCAAAGAAGTAACTACTTCCGTCTATTACTCCATGTAACGTGTTCTCTCATTTATTCTTACTTGGTCTGGTTTTCCGAGCACATGGTCAAACTAAGTGTTCTGATTTTCTTGCCTTCTCTCTTGTACCAAAAATATTAGTGAAAATATTTGATTTGACTTTGAACTCCTGTAACATTTAACCGTCCGAACCGACACCGAAACATTACAAAGACGCATGAAATAAAAATAAACAAAAGATCTATTTCATATTGTAAATGGATAAATATAAGAATTTAACAAGTAAAGAAAGTTATGTTCCATCTCTATCAACAACTCTCACACGAAAATACACCACGAAGTTAAGAGTCAGTCACGTACGTGGTCATCTACGTGGGAACCAAGTATCTAGCACCTTAACATCTCAAACCTGTTGATACGATACAAAGCCTTCTTGATATTTGGGCATCAATTTGAATTAGGCTTCAGCCTCCGTTGGCGAAAAATTGATGAACATTGTCATTTTCAACAGCATTTGAAAAACATTGATGAGCTGATCATTTTTCACTGAAGGAGCAGGGGTCTAGAGTCAGAAGAAATTGAGGTATATGCATTTATATGTATCCTTCTTATGCATATTTCTCCCGCTAGCTGACCAAACACCAAATTGTGATATAGTTTTTCTGATATATGTCCTTAGTTATTGCTTTTGATAATTACCTTTCGAGTGCATCATAATTTTATGACTTATATGAGGCGATATTGTTTTCTTGAAAATGAGGAATTAGAAATGCTGTGGGAATGTTCATTTAGAGACAAAATTGTACACCAATTAGGGACAGAACTGGAAATTTAATCCTGGCTCCTTGTAAGTCACTCCCTTTAAAATTGAATGCAGTATTTGCCAACATGTAGGTTGCACACCCCTGAAGGTCCACAAAGTTATCAATCAGGCCCCGTGGACAAACATTTCAGAAGCCTTGACTCTGTGAACTTGTTGACTATGAAGACCATTCAAAGGTTTTCTGATAGGGACATATTCGTAGTTTATGGATTGAATTGTAACTCAAAAGATTTTGGGATGAATTATGAATTTTACGGGGTATTTTTTAGGTGATTCTGGTGACTCAAGTACTGAAGAATTGAAAATATTTGGAAATATTTATTTTGACACGAAACTGTTCAACAATCAAAGACAGACCTGGCAATTTGGGGGCTTGGATTATTGTAAGCTCCAAACGTGAAGGTAGGTATTCAAAGATTTCACAAGGAAATTTTGAGTACTTTATAGTCCACAGTCTATGAATTATGGGTTTAATTCTTGATAGAGATTTATACATACATGCATCAGCGTTCCAACAATGTACTATGTCAATTGTGTACGGAAAGTTCGAGCCAAAAAGCATGAACCTTGTTATCTGGTATTTTCGAAGAAATTTCAAGTATACGTGTACCTAATAACCAACAATATATGGATTGTTGATTCAATTCATTATGGATGCATACAAATATATCTATATATTCCCCCCTCTCTCTCTCCATATATACATATATATATATATATATATATATATATATATATATATATATATATATATATATATACATATATATATATATATATATATACATATATATATATACATATATATATATACATATATATATACATATATATATATATATATATATATATATATATATATATATATATATATATATATATAGTGAGAAAGGAAATTCCATCCACTTTGCAACGGTGAAATATGTAAATTTGTATCCATTGAAGTTACATCCCAAAACATGAAATTACATATTAGTTATTTTACAAGGAAAATTAATATATATGTGTACGTTACAGTCAAAACGTCGTTTATTGTAGATTTAAGTGTATGTATACCTATATATATTGATAGGAAAATAATTATATCAGCTTTTCTGGCATGTATCGTGTCGATTTGTATCTGTTATGCTTGGATATTTTGCATTTTTCAAGCGAATTTCAAGCATGCGTGCATCTCATTCTTCTATGGATTGTGGATTCAATCCTCAATATATATATATATATATATATATATATATATATATATATATATATATATATATATATATATGGCGATTTATGTCAGTTGAGCCGAATTTTGATCGATGCCCATGTATTGTAAACGCAGAAAAAAAAATGCCAGACACATACCTCAGTTTACTAACGAACAGAATAAATAAAAAAATTCTTAGCAAATGCACACTGGGATGGAATAGCACCGTCTCTAATTTGTATATATTAGAGATTCCTATTGCAGACAAGAAATACCAAATGCTCTCGAAATGGCATATACAACGTCATGGGTTTTTGACGGTTCTTTTTCACGTTTTTCTCATAAAAACAACCTACCAAACTGATCCTGATGGTGTTTTAAACTGGTCAAAATTCGAGACATAAATAAATCAAGATAAAGAACAGACTCTGTTTGGAACTTGCGACGTTGTCTATACAATTCTTAATAGAATTTGGCAACATTAGTTTCTGTAATATTTGTTTCTAATTGACTGAAAAGGGAACAATCTAAAGCTGTTACAAAATTTAAAAAAAAAAACTTAGAAAATAAACACAGGCTGTTTTTTTTTGTTCTCGTTGAAGAAGTGTGTATGTCTATATATGTTCCCAATCGTTTATATTCTATAACTTTTTGGTATTCTTAAAATTGTTGACTTTCGTTGCAGTTGAAAAATTAGGAGTTCAGGCACCGAAGGCAGCATTTATTTTTGACATTTTTCTGCTTAAGGAACTTTTAAAATTAAAAAAAAATATGGATATCAACATTTTCAGGTTTTTGATGGTACGTTAGATCTCAGGGCCACCAGTCGGCTGTTTAACCACAACACTTGAGATAAAGTCCTTATATAGATAATTATCGTATTTCTTGGGGTCGAGGACACTTCGGCCTCAAGGACGCCTCCCAATTTTGACTCGCAAGACTTTGAAAAATGAAAAAAAAAAAAAAAAAGAATAATAAAAAAATTACATACCCTATTTTTTAAAATCTTTTTTTTATGAAAAAAGTTAACTTTGGCCTGTAGGACACAGGGTAAATTTTAAAGATTTATTGCTGAAAAAAAAAAGCGTCTTCAATGCAGGGAAATACGATAATTGAATGTAAAGACTTGGTAAGGTGGAGAACTTAAGCTTCAGTGTAAGAAGAGCCTCATCAGTCATCGTTTTGGTGGTGGAAGTGGTTAGGCCATAAAGATGGATGTCAGCCAACAAAATGGGCCTTCTGTTCCCAAAACGAAACATAAATCAATGGACTTCCACTGGGGGGAGGGGACCACAGAGCATTTGTCCCCGTCCCTATCTAACCTTCTTACCGAGAGCAAGAGTTTCGAAAATTAGAACCTTATAGTCAATTAGGGATAATGGTGCAGTACAATTGTTTTATATAACCCCAACGATGTTTGCGTCTGTAAATTTATATCCGAATACTCAAATACATGAATACACTTATATTTAGATGTTGAGTTATAAATACTTGTCTAAATAGCGGCCCTAACGACCTGGATAAATCACTGCCATCAAATATAATAAATGAAATAGAATAACAGACCCCTAGCCGATCAGCAAACGTAAATTTTCCTGCTTACTCTCGCTTTTCTAAAGTCACCGCTGCTCTTCACAGTTCAGCAGCGTGAAAAGCTATCACAGTGTCAAATTTAGCATTAATTTTCATTGTAAATCGACTCTTCCTAAAACATATTGGGTTTAAAGAAACTATCTTGCTGAAACCCTTACCCAGGGTCACATTGATACACAAAGACAATTCTATGGGGTTGTGCTGTGTGGTGTTTGTTGACAAATATACAGGCATTTGGTGAATCATCATGAGATCTGTCGATCTGGCCTTGCAAAAATCAATTCTGTGTAGTGAGTTCAATCCCCACTAGGTACTCCACAATTGCAGCCTTATGGAAGACTAAGCTGAGTTCACTAAATGCCCACCTGGAAGTGGCTAACGGTTAACGAGCCAGTCTAATTGACTATTATCACTTTATAAGTAGCTCGACTCTATTTGGTAATTTTGAATGAAACAATATTCAAAATACCCGGTTATTTTAAGTAATGATGTCTTTCTTTATCATAACTCGTGAGTGACAAACGCTGAGTATCAGGTTGGTGCAAGAAATGATTGCAGTTTTTCATCATCAACTTTCAAGCAGTATATCTCAGATTAGAATAAACGTTAGTAATCTATGTAAGAACCTTCAGAATCTACATATTTTGCTAACTAGAAACAAGTCCATTTAGCCCCTGGGTCATTGAGCGATTGAATTCTTCCAAGGGGTTATGAGCTGTTGCTTGGTTGTTGAATGCTTGAAAATGGTACATGGAGAGTAAACTGAGTAAGGTAGAGTTTCATTGCCTAGTTCATTTAATTTCTGTATCGTCAGGTGTGCAATATGCAAGCTTTTTTTGTTCTTCATCCAGAGTCATTCACGAGACAAGTCCAGATTTTTTGTTTTCCCAATTTAGTTGATATGTTGAAAAACTGCTGAATGGTCAATGCTTAGTCTCTGTACAAATCCTCGAGATTTTTTTTTGATGGGAGGACAGTGCAATAATGACCTTCAATTGAATGTCGTAATCACAAAACGACTTCCACGTCTTCAGGGCTCTTGTCTCCGTTTCGAAATTTTTGGAACCAATGTTGAGCTTTACGTTCGTTGATGGCCAAAGATTTAGTCGATATTACGAACAGTTTTCATTCAATCGTATGCAATAAAATGGCTCAAATTTGCTTTTTTCGTCTTTAATTTGGCAGCCTTGAATGGATCAGAGTGAAATTAAAACGTTCAACTTCAATACAGAGAGCAAAATTCACATTTTAAAATGATATATTCAATACAAAGTTGAATGATACCGTGTTGCAAGAAAGCATCTAAATTTGAAATAAAAAAAAATCGCTCTTATTTTTACATCAACCCAATATTTAAAATTGTGATGAGATCGCTCAAATGGATTTGTATACCGAAAAATTACAATTAAGGTGTATGAACAAATGTTAAAGAGGATTTTGATAAAAAAAAAAATCAAAGAATAGTAGTTTGTTTTGGTTCATATATTCAAGATCAATGGTGAGATTCAGAGCCAGCTCTAAGGAACATTCGAGAATAGACTTGACAGGTATGGGAAACCATACAGCAGAGGCAGGTCTAAGTGTGATTCCATTCAACCAGAACCTGGAAAACAGCCAAGTATACCGATTCTCCACATCAAAAGGAAAAGTCAACTACCTCATATATATGAACGGCATAAAACTATTTGCAGAGAACAGGGGGGGGGGAGCTCAATCCATCGTTCAATGAAGTGAAAGATAGCGACGATATTGGGATGGAGTTCGGAATAGAAAAATGCGCACTAATGGTAATGAAGAACGAAAGGCTCGTAGCAGCCGAAAGAATCATAATACCAAACGACAAAATTCAAAGCATTGACCCTATATGACCGATACAAATGCCAGGGAGTTTTCGAATGTGATACAATATAATGGAAAGAAATGAAAGAGAAAATAATATGATAAATGGAATGAACACATAAGCAGTATCGGTAGTAAGATACACAAGGTCAATCCTTGGATAGACAAAAGAAAAAAAGGCTTATGTTAATGCATAATGCTTTACATACCAGTGATGACCCAGATGCATTGTATGTAAAGAGGCAAGAAGGTGGTGGAAGGTTCACCAGCATAGAAGACAGTGTTTAAAAAAGCTGAAGAGGATAAGAAAAATATGTGTAAGCAAATTGTAAAGACATTGCAGCAAACAACAAAAAAGTAGCTATCGGAGGAGCAACGCAGCAAACAAGAAAATAAGAAATAGACAAATATACATAGAGAATTCAAAAGACGGATACAAAATGTCATGAACAAAAGATCGTAGACATGGCCATGTAAAATGAATCTGGAGAGAGAAATCGAATCGCCGATCATCGCAGTGCAAAACAGATGCATCAAGACATCAGGGAAATAGACTGAACTCAAACTACAAATATGGAGAAAGAGATGAGACCATAAACCACATAACCAGTGAATGTCGTTGACTAGCCTAGAAAGAGTTTAAAAACAGACACGGCAAGGTAGCAACGGTGATATAATGAAAAGTGTGCATAACAAGTGGTATCAGCATGAACCAGAGACCCCTCCTGGAAAATGGAAGCAATAAATTATTCTGGGACTTTGACATCCATATTGACCATCCCATCCAAACGAGAAGATCAAAACTACTAATCGTGGATAAGAAAAGGAAACCCTGCCAAATTATAGATGTGGCTGTACCTTCAGACCACAGAGCAAATATGAAAGAGGGTGAAAAGCTGGAAAAATACCAGGATCTAGCAAGAAAAAGTGTGGGACATGAGAACCAGTAATAATAGGCGCACGTGGAACTGTACCAAAGACTTTGAAGGCGAGATTAGAGGAAGTAAGGATAAAAGAGAGGTTTGAGGCTGTGCAAACCGCAGCAATGCTAGGAACTGCACGAATACTAAGGAAAGTTCTAGAAATATGGGATCTACGACCCCAGCTATTAGCAGTGGCCTATCAGGAGGAAGAAAAAAACAACAAAAACACGCAAATGGTGGTAGAGGTACAAACTACAGCACTGCTTTGAAACTGCACAAAACATAACCTCACAGACCCAAACACCAATACACGGGTACAGATGACAATAAGAAGCAACCGTTGGAAAATAAGACAAAAATACTCCGTAAATACAACACTATAGTTGTACATAAAGGCAAGATGAAAACAAAAAAAATCTGTTGTCTGTCAATCACAGTAGTTGCGTGAAACTGATCAGTAACAACAGAATTGTAAATCTCTTCCCTTCCCTCTTTCTCTCTCTTTCTCTCTCTCTCTCTCTCTCTATCTATCTATCTATCTATCTATCTATCTATCTATCTACATGTATTAACATCTTCATAGACTTATGTCCCAGTACATATACACTTGTATATTTTACCGATATATGCAAACATATACATACATATAAACAGACAAAAAATATACACATATACACATGCATCTGTGTAATATTTTTATATACACACTTATAATTGAAGCTAAAATATGCTTGCACAAGAAGCAAAATATTTATTCCTATATCTATTCATGAATGCGAATTTCCACACACACACACACACACACACATACATACACACACACACACATATATATATATATATATATACATACATATTGATGTATGAGTATAATTGCATTCATATGCGTACACTTTCCAATGTATGTATACATATGAAGGAGTATATATATTTGTGCGTGTTTGTGTGAGAATATATATATATATATATATATATATATATATATATATATATATATATATATATATATATAATCTCACACAAACACGCGCAAATATTTTCATACCCAGTACATATCAAATACGCTAACAGCTGAATGAAATCTGAGCCTTTGCATTTAATACTTATGACAGAATATGTTCGTATAAAACCACTTGTGCCACACTCTGTAGTTTCTGAAGTACAAGGGAGCCTTGCAGACACAACTGGATATTTCTTGTGTTTACACCATCATTCTTCCAAGTAATACTCACATTTCTTTTTCCGTTCTCATTATTTTTCTCATAATCTACGTTTATAAAGTGGGAAAATAATCATTTGTGTTTATGCATACAAGGTTTATGTGAGAAACAATTCCAAATATATAAAGGGTCTGCTGCACAGCCTTGGTGTAATTTGGTAAAAACTCTCCTGCCTAGCAAATCAGTCACCAGTAAGACGCTGTTGAGTGAACTTGTTTACACTTGACCACCAGATTCACAAGGATCGCATTACGCGTCTTGTCTGGTTTTCTTTTGCAAAACATGGGAGATTTCAGACCTTTGACAATATTAAGGAGAACAAGAGGAGACAGCAATCCCGAAACAGACTTAGCAGGATATCTTGAAAAGTCGGATGGATGCTAAGATTATTGCATAAGATCCGACCAATACTTTGGAGGTGATTAGTTCGCCTTTGCCTTAGGATGGCTATTTTTGCTTAATATCAAATGGTTGGATAATTTCCTGACAGGTTTAGCATTTTTTAGAGTGTAAGTGTGTGGGTGTACATGGAAGAATCATGCTCAACATCACATGGGGAGATGATAGCAAAATATATTAAGGTAAAAAGAGGAATCTGAGACATTATAAAATCCATTAGAACACACAAATTGGTCATGTTGCAAAAATATCAGACAACTGCTGGAAATTACGACCCCAGAGATCCTCAGCGATCGCATGCAAAGCCAGCTACGACAGAATATAAAATGGCAGGATGAACTAAACGAGTTGAGAAAGTATTAGCTCCGCAATGCCTATTTTTTCGGTCTCGCATCTAGTCTCTGGGGATCCATGTTGTAAATCGTGATGTCCATCGGTTGTCTTTCATCCTTGCAACATGACCAACCCATTACCATTTGAGTTTTGTAATGAATTCTATGATGTCTCTGATCCCTGTTTTCTTGCTGATATATTATGCTGTCATGTTATCTCTCCATGTGAGGTTGAGCATGATTCTCTCATGTGCACGTTGCATGCTTCTCAGTTTGTAGATTTTTCTCTTTTCTCAAGTTTTCGAGAAAAAAAATCATTTCATTTAGCAAAAAAAAAAAATCCTTAATTGCTAGAATTAAATCTGTTGGCGTATATATATATATATATATATATATATATATATATATATATATATATATATATATATATATATATATATATATATATATATATATATATATATATATATATATATATATATATATAATGAATACCCAACTATACGGTTAATAATTAAACCTTCCAATGATTTGTTCCAAATAAGAATATTGGACCATTAAAACCTAAATAAAAACCTTGTAAATAATGTTCAAATCGCTTTTTAAATGATATATAAATACGAATGAACGTGTAAATTATGTAATAGAGAGATGATTCTTCTTTCTTTAGAATAGCGGAAATGCCATAATCTTCGCAACGTTTCTTCTATATACGATTTTCTGCTTGATTCAGATCATAATTGTCTTTCTAGACTTTTTTCATAGAACACCTGCAACTCAAAGGATGAATGGTTTAATAATTATCACAAAAAAGCACAGTAACAACATAAGGAATGTAGTAACAACGGGATGCAACTGCTGGGATAGACGCAAAACAGTGTAATAATACACACATATCGTTTTTTGTTTATTTTTAGATTACTGTGGTTTCGAAATATTTTGTCATTGCGTTGCCAACAGATTTAATTCTAGCAATTAAGGATTTTTTTTTTGCTAAATGAATTTTTTTTTCTCGAAAACTTAGAATATTTCTCCTCTGCTATGAGATGTACAACTAAAATTAATATATTAAATAAATTGAATATATCTATCTATGCATATTTATACACATCAGGCACACACACAAACAGTCTTTCTTTCTCTCTATCTCATACATATATTACTCAAGACAAGTAAAAATAAACACATGAGTGACATATTTACCGTTAGACTTATCAAGTTATCATCATCAGCCTTTTAGTTCAAGTCGTTGGCCATAAGACCTTCCGCAAGATTCGCCAGACATCTCTATCGTGATGTCTTGCGATTGTCAGACATTATTGCAACACCACTTGTCAATTGCTATTCAAGTTTTCCAATTGATTCTATGTATCTCTGACTACTATTTTCCCTTTTATATAATGTGTCTTTTTATGGTCCCTCCCTGAGATAATGATTAATATTCTCTAAAACCGGTGTCTATTCAAAACCGTCAACCAAAACGGAAAGTTCTGACTTTTTCAATGATCACTGCCCAATAAAAAAGGCGAGAGTTGTAACTTATTCATCATTCTTATACGTTTGTGCGCCTTATATGCCGGTATATACAGAGACATGTTTGAAAAGCTGACGTGAATGAAAAGGGTGGAAAATTCTTCATTAGGACAAATGTGCCCCCTAGCAGCTAATTGAGTACACCCTAAGCTGTTTGATGTGATTAGAGTGCAAAATAAGATTTGGAATGGAGTCACAGATTTGAAAGTATAGTAGCGAACAAAAGAAGAGCCTTTGCGTCGCCCCCGACTTCCATTTGAGCACGGTCTTTGTCTCCACAACTCAACCTTTGGAAGATCCAGTTCTACATGAATATATTTGATGACTTCTAACATGTATGTGTGTATCAATATGTACATGCACACACATATGTATATAATGACATATATATACACACATACACACTTATATATACACACACACACACACATACATACATATATATATATATATATATATATGTATATATATATATATATATATATATATATATATATATATAAAGTGATAGTAGTTAAAAGGGAAATTTAAGTGCATCCTTTTGTTCATTTTTACTGTCTTTCTTTCGGTGGAGGAAAGATAACTCTAATTACCAAATTGACCATACATTTTTGAATCCTGGATAAAGCGAAACTAAATGTATCCTAACTCTTAGAAAAAACAGCTATAGTCAAATAAGATTCCACCGGATGAAACAGAGATATTTCTAGCTGTTAATATGTACTAAATTCATTCTAATTGATATATGTATATAGCAAGTGTTTGAATGAGATTAGATAATGATTATAGAATAGTTCGGCAGATGAAAAGAAAACGCACTTGGATTTGCGAATGAAAACATTTCAACAAGAGTAATGCTTTTAACACCCTCAAAAAAATAAGTCTGACACTTTGAAATTCTCAAGTATTAGCAAATCTCTTGGAATGTCAAAATAAGTTAGTTATAGTCCAAATTGATAGAGCTGCAAATAATATAGCATTTAAAAGTAGAAAATTTTCAAAATATATTGTCTGAGGTAAGCTTAATAGGAACATCATCATCTACGAAGTATCTACTTGTAAACCTGATAATATTATATGTAATAATATCGTATCGTGTGAAATGTTAGGACTTGAGATAGACGAAAATATACAACAGTTACCAATTATGTACTGGATACCTAGAATGCATGAAATTTTCTGAAGGTGCTCGCTTTATTGTAGCCTCTAGAATTTGTTGCAATAAACCTCTTAGCGAAGCTGTTTCTAATAAAATAAAAGTAATATGCAATCAGATACAGAAATTCCATATTAAAAGTAAATGCTATAGAGATTTAAATCTCTTTTGGGTAGTAAATAATTCTATGCCCGTTAAAGGAAAATTGGATATCATAAATACCCGGAAAGGGGCTGAATCTATCTCAACCTACGATTTTTGCATTTTTTATACTAACATTCCCCATGCTGATCTTATTAAAGAATTAAATGAAATAGTTGACTTGGCATTAGCAGGAGGAAATTTTAAATATATTTGGTTTACAAACTCTGAAGCTTTTTGGTGTAAAGCAAAAAAAGGCAATACTAACTTAACGTGTTCTACCTTCAAAGTACTGTTTGTCATCTTATTGAGGAATGTTACTTGAAAATAGGTAATAAATAATCTATGAGATCATAGGTATCCCAATGGGAATCGATCCGTTGTCCTATTGTGCAAATTTTTATTTCGATTGACATGAATATATATCCATGTTGTCTTTAATTATAAGTAATATAAAGCGAGCTCGTTGATTTTTTTAGGTTGTACCCGTATTATTGATGACTTACGTTTCCTTATGATAGAGGAGAATTCGGAAAATTGTCTTTTACTATATACCATAAGGATCTTGAACTAAAGTATGAACATAACGGAACGGAAGCAATGTTCTTAGACTTGAATTTTAAAATCAAGGATGAAATGTTTGTTTATAAATTGTTTCGCATCGTACGTATACTATTCGGAAAAAAGTAGTATTCTGTCACATATTTTTGAGAACTATATAACCAGAATGATTAAGGATATCATCAGCTACACTAAGATTTATTGCTTTGATACCGAAAATTGTTTTTTTCAGTTATAAGAATAGTCAATTAAAGCTGCAAAATAAGTAAGGTTTTCTGAAAATTTAATAAAGCCCTGACTAAACATTCTGATCCCCTAGAACTTATCAGTTTGATTACAATGAAATGATAACAAAATCAAAGAATATTTCAAAGAGAGTATAGAATAAAATAAATGAATAATGTATATTAAATAAAATAAATAAAGTATGAATGATAGAGGTATTAAGTAACCAAAAGAGATGAATTTGGTCTTTGTCAGTGTGAAAGATCATTGTATTGACTAAGGACAGGGAAAGGGGAAACATTTGGCTCTGGTCCATCCATCTGACTGAAAGGTAGTTAGGCCGAGACAAATTGTCCTAGTATATTAATGGAATAGCCCATTGGGGTATTTCTAACTGCTGAAATGTGGTTTGGCTTCGTTTCGACCATCTATAAAAAGCTAATTTATTTGATAATTTAAAGCAGAAAAACAAATTGATAGAAATAAGATTAGTGAGGATGATTTTCAAATTTTTTGGTTGAATATGTGGGTAAAAAATTAACTTGAATAAGTTTTTTTCCGTGTAATTAGTATTCTCAAAGGTGATATCATAAGCTGGTTTGTATGCAGCCTGAGAATTAAAAATCACGTGGGTGAACACCCAACAGAAGTAACACGAACAACAAGTCACATCCGTTATACTTACTGATCCCTCATCGTTGAAAACGTTTTTTCGGGTTCCCTACGTGAGTAAGTCCTATGTAGTATGAAATGAGATCAATATAAAATAGATTATCATAATAGCCTATCTCAATTAACAAACTTCATGTAGTAAGAAAAAGGCTATGTATTATGATATAAACATAGTGTTTAATCAACACTGCCGGAGTGCCATAATATTATAACGGTTTTGTTTTTTTCAAATCCCCTAAGCAATTACATGCTAGACAACTGATGATCTTAATGAAAAAATTACAGTTAGTATTATAATATCAAAGTATGTGTAACACATAAGAAAAACTCCGAAGTATATATAATACATTCAAAGATATTGGGAAATAAGTGACTGAAGTGACACAAAAAAAACTTTTTGAAAAAGTAGTATGCTTAGTGTTTTGAGCTGCAAAGCTTAGTTGACAATATATATATATATATATATATATATATATATATATATATATATATAATACAAACCAGGAATACAAATAATATAATATCCGACGTGTGTTGGGTTTATTGCATAAAGTGCTCTATCCGTTCAACGTTAAACATCAAGTTGAGTCAGATTAAAGCTTGGAATATGATGAAGCAGAGGATTTGCATCATAAATAATTTTAATTTTCAGTCGTGTTCGGGCTTCTTCGGGCTAATATTCTGATTTATTTTAGATCCTGATTTAAAAGTATTCCTGGGTGTCTATTTTCTTAGGTGTAGGACCTTCCTCTTATTCTATTTATTTATCTTTTTTTTCTTTTTCTTGTTTAGCGGTTGGTCATTGCTTGTTATATTTTTTTCTGTTTTACATAATGGATGTACTTTGCTTGCTGGTAGTTATAAATCAGAAATTAGCAGGAGATACTGTAGGCATTTTCCTTATGAGCATTTTCTTTAAACATCAGCTCTTTGTTATATGTTTACCCTCTGAGAGTATTCTATTCTTAAACATGTTTCCCAGTGTTAGGGTTCACTTTTACATGAACTTAGTTGTTAGATAGATCATTCTAGGTTTGGTCTGTTTCTTCATATTTAAGATATTTATGAAAAAGTGATTGGGTTGTTCTCAAAGTTGCTGGAGGTATAGAATATTTGTACTATAATCGTAATGCTATTACCACTATTGTTAATAACAACGAAGTAAATCAGATAGCTATGTTGGTTAATTCTTAGTGTACGTGTACGTGGAATGTTAGATTATGTTCCCCAGTAGAAATTTTGAGCGTTGTCAGCACTTAAACGCTACTTTATTTCTTCTATTTGAATAATTTTGTTTGTTATTTTGGCAAAGAGTAGGATTTCAAATTTGAATGTTATGGCATATATGAGTTTGTACCATATTTTCCATTTTACTTTGGGTGTCAGGTTGCTATCGGAGAGTTTCAAATAATATATCGACATTGACGTAGTTTTTGTATCCTTCGTGTGTAAATAATGATATGTGGTTGGTTAATCTTTGTATAAAGGGTGTCTTAGATATTCCCTTATGATATTTCACTTCCAACGGTTTTTATGGGTTAATATTCCAGCTTGTTATAAAATAATTATTTCGAGACATTTGTTTTGCAAAGGGTATTCATTTTCTTTGTACAATTGCAATCTGATTTGTTTATGCTTTTTTGATTAGTATTATCCCCAAATACTTCGTTGTTATATTTTGATATGTTCTTACTGAAATTATCCCTACAACTATAGATAATTTTTAGTTTGTTCTGATTTGATATTTCACTCAATGGGTTTTTCGGGGTGGGGGGGTGTATCTCTAATAATCAGAGGAATAATTTTCCTAAGTTGATGCTTACTGATAGGTTGATCGGTGGTACATACCAGATGATATCCCTACCGCTAAATTTTGGTGTCGTTATGTTCTGCTCTACTGGATTTTACTTTTTCCATCATATTTAAAGCTAGTTTTGGTAAAACTGTTGTCTTTTAAGGCTTTAATAAATTTATTTCTATCATCGTTGAATATTGTTTCATTTGAGGAAATTTATATTAACCTAGTTTCTATTCATTTAGGGGATCTTTTTGATAATTTTGTTTGGATGGTTGGATGTTATTTTCATACATGTAATTACAAAGTTTTTTTCTATGTGGTTTATGGGTGTTATTATTTACATTAAAGGTAATTCTAAAATGTAGAATTGTTACCTTTGCCCTAATTTCAACTTTGAAGTTCAAGCTTTTCATTTCTTCAATGATGTATTTTCTATTTTTTTTTTTTCATTTTTGTACGTTGCTACTTTCTACAATTAGTCGGCCATAATCCCAGTAGAGTTTTATATTCTTAGGGTTTAGTTCATTGTTGAGGTTAAACAAAATATACAAACCGATCAGATCCGACATCACGGCTGAATTGAGGCTATCCATAGAAACATCAAAACCATATGGGTAGCTTCCGGGTTGTCTGGGTGTCAATTAAGGGTCAAAACGACTTTGCCACCCTTATTTAAAGATCTATTTACTTATAAGAAAATCAGTACAAGTACCACTGTTTCAGTTGTTGAACGCTCAGAAATTGAATCTTTTTATTCTGTATTTTCAATCTGTTACATCTCCAAAACTTTAGGAAATTGGTCGATTTGAGAGAATTCTAGAGAGGTTTTTTTTTATTTACAATGTATCGATAATGCAGAACTGGACACTTACTATCTGTTTTAAATAGGAATTTTGAAAAGTGAATTTTTCTTTCTATCAGTGTTTAGGCTTCTTTAGCAGTATGTTTGAAAGAAAATGGATTTCAGCTTGACAATAAATCATTATGTATTTAGAATATATTCTAACCCCATCAACAATCCTTCCCCAAACAAAACACAATAATAAAATATGGACATTATTAAAATCCAATGGTCTGTTTTGTCATACAAACACTTGGAGAACGCAAATGAATTCTCAGTTTTCTGAAAAACTTATTGAAAGGTCTTAGGTTGGATTACACAAGTCTCTCCGAGGGTGCATACAGGTTCAAGAGTGTTTGCCGGTTCGAAATATTAGTTTATCAACTACCTATAATTATTTTCTTTCCTGTGTTGTAATATTTGAATTTTCTCCTGGCCACACCGAGTACCCCAACTAGTATTTATATAATCACACATACACGCATGCATATATATATATATATATATATATATATATATATATATATATATAAATATATATATATATATATATATATATGTATATATATATATGTGTGTGTGTGTGTGTGTGTGTGTGTGTGTGTGTGTGTGTGTGTATAAGCACATATACATGTATATATATTTCAACATGCCCATGACGTAAAGCATACATTCAATGCCTCATACCAGCTACAACGTACGGGTAAAAAACCAGGATATTTACAAAATCACTCGAGAACAAACTCAAGATAGTGCAGACGGATATGGAAATTGAAGTCACAATATTCAAAATGATGCTTAGCGATACAAAGAGATCAATATTTATCCGGGACACAACCAAAGAGAAGGAATTGGACAAGAAAAATAGAAATTGGTGGGGTACTTAGAGAGAATTAGGGCGAAAGGCTGAGCAGTCGGTGCTGGTTTGTTAGTAAATGCAGTAGAAAATGTATAAAAACAATGGCAGAGAGACGAGATAACGGTTCGCCGGTAAGACTTGGCAGAGATTAGGTTAATCACGGTTGTAGTGGAAGGGGATGGGAAAAAGTTTTGTTCAGCAGTGGACTTATAACAACTGATTATATATATTTATGTATTCACTCATTACAAACCTACTATAGGTCAATATTCTATGTTCGAATATGGTTATTCATTCGGCGTAGTTAAGGTATGACACAAACCTTCAAGTATTGGGCATCCAATGAAGACAATACCTCATGAAATGAGCTTTATAGACATTAAATTCCGTAAAGGGATTTCCAATTGAAGAATGAACCAACATTCATCAAATTATTACCTCTATGAAAGATTACCATTTTCTAACGATGCAGAGTTTCCAAAACTTTTTGCATGGGCGACACACTTTTAAAAACAAAACAATTCGTGTCACGATGTCATCTCTGAGAAATTATTTAAGTTTTGTGTTCACAAATTCAGTAACATCATTAATCCTGGTTTCCATATTACTGAACCTTTCATTACGGATATGAAGTTGAAAATGCTTGGACCGATGATAATCTGTAGAAATGTCAGGTAAATATGAAGGATACTACAAGACTTCGGATCCGAATTCTATAAAATGAGACACTGTCAGCTGAGAAGTTGTGGGTCAAGCACTTTATGGAATATTTCATTCCTTTCACGTAGGACTCATGTTCTCAACTTTCTAACCTTTCTTTTTGTCTTGTGATATGGTCTCTGTTGAAGTCCTTAAGTACTTGCTGTTATTTGTTGGTCATGCTCACTACCGTTGATAATTCCTTGTGCAAAGCTTTGTATAACAATGTCTATCAGCCCTAAAAACTCTAACAGTAGAGCAGATTTGTCCCCTGCGTCTTCTTCATTTTTGACATTGAGGAGAATTCATATCATGGACAAGATTAAGGGGAACGCAACAAAGCAGATGATGACTGCCCCAAATGAATATATTGCATACTGTTTTGAAATCGAGAAGGAACGCTGGGACAACAGTGTCAGGTTTAAGGGAGAGAACTTTCGAAGGGTTTAAGGCGTCATTGCCCTAGATATTTTTCGTTGATATCAAATCGCTTGTTTTACACACACACGCACATACACACAAACACACACACACACACACACACACACACACACACACACACATATATATATATTGTGTGCGTGTGTGTGTGAGAGAGAGAGGTAGATGTCGTTTTGTTTTACTTACTTCGGTGCATGTAGAGATATTTACATAAATTTCGGCTTGAAGCGAGTGTACGTACATAGTTTAGCTATCATATTTCCACCACACCCCATATTACTTATTGCAAATAGAGTGAAATATTTTTCATATGCATTTAATTCTGGCTGGATTGTCAAGCAGACCAAACTGAATGGGAAGTTATGGGAAATGTCCACTTGCCAAAAACTGAGTCCTCCCACACACACAAAAAATAACAGCTGTGACTTGCAGCCGATATGTAGATCACTCGAAACCACAACAAACAGATATGAAAGGGAATCAAAACAAAAATTGCATCAGTGATATATATATATATATATATATATATATATACATATATATATATATATATATATATATATATATATATATATATATATATATATATATATATATATATATATATATAAAAAATATTTGGATAATCATATTCGACAAGAGGATATTAATAGTTGAAAATGTGGAAATATGAAGGGAAGGACGTCACAAACCAGTAACTTTCAAAATTCTTTTTCCTTGTGTATTTTCGTCTTATTCTGATGAAGCTGTAATCGGCAAAACATGTTAATAAATGTGTAATTTATATCATGAATACATTTCAGCAGCAGCCATTATAAGTCCTCTGCTGGACAAAGGCCTTCTGCATCTCCTTCTATGACGAACGTGATCGTGATAACCCTTACCTTATCATACGTCAATATTGTGTGGTCTTTTCCTACTGCATTTATTGTCCCATGGGCAACAATCGGTTAGCTTTTTGCTCCATATGTTGTCCTTTCTTCTTGTTAAGTGTCCAGCCCATTTCCAACTTTGTTGCTCAATGATTTGTATCATATCCTTGACCTTGGTTCGCCTTTGGATATATTTTTTTTTGTGTTTCTATTTCTCATAGTTATCCCTAGCATTGCTCTTTCCATAACTCTTTTTACGATTTTGAATTGCTTTTCGGTTGGTTTTGTTAGTTTTCATGTTTTGCATCTCTACATCATTGCTGGTATGATACGTTTATTGTATACACTGAGCATATTGGTAAGATGCTCTTCAATATTTCAACTTTTTTAAAAATCTTATTTTAGTTAAAATTCTTTGGCCTTTTCTAGAGACTCAGCCGATATTCAGTTTCTTGTTGAACATTACTTTTGTCTTTGTCCTGTTTATTTTTCATCTTATTTTTTGACTCACCCTATTTATATCACTCAATTTGTTTTTTTTAAAAACTTATTTTTGTGCATGGAGTTACCATATACGAGTCCCAGGGGCCATTTTTGGCTTAGCGTCAAGGTAGTATAATGATAAGTTCAAGATATTTGCTAACCCAAGTTATAAACTCATCCAATGCTTCTGATGTCATTGCAATGTTATCAGCCTATCATAAATGGTTCAAATATTCATTGTATTTGTTTCGATTTCCCCCCTCCCGTGAGATTTTTTGTCGAAAGGCGCTTTCAAAATCCGAAGTAACCAGCAGTTCAAGTGATTTTGTATCCCCTTGTCTCACTCTTTTCTCTGTCTTCATCGTGTTAATATGTTTATGAAGTATAATCATTGCAGTAAAAGAAAGTTGTAGTGTGTTTTACCAAGTCAAATGATTCTTCATAATCAAAAGGGTAAAAATGTGGTTTGTTATATTATAGTCCCTTTTAGGTCGAATAATTTATTGTGTGTAAGTAGTTTATTGTTGAATGTCACTTCTAAAGTCTACCTGCTCAAGTGGTCCATTTTCATCTTGGGTGTTTGTTGTATACATCACAGCAACTTCTTCATCAGGCTACATAAAGACTCTAAACCCTTCCAACTCCAAAAAGAAGTAAGACAAGATAATACCAGCTCACCCAAACTGTTTACAGCCTGCCTCAAGATGGTCTTTCGAAACCTGGAGTGGGAGAATAGAAAATAAAAATACACAGTGAATATCTTGATATCTGAGCAACCTCAGATTTGCAGTAAACATCGTCCTTTTCGTAGAGAACCTATACGACTTCCAATTAATACTGGTTGAAACGAAGAAAGCAAGAGACTTGGCCTACACATGAACTTCAGTAAAACAAAAGTCATGTGCAACAATCACATCAAGAATAAAGACATTAGTGTCAAAATCGAAGATGCAAAACTGGGAAAAGTAGACCACTACATCTACCTAGGACAACAAATCTTCATGAGACCAACCAAGGAGGAAGAGATCAAACGGAGAATCACCCTAAGATGGCAAGCCTTTGGCAGAGCAAGTTCAATCTTCAAAAACAAGCCGATCCCAATAATCCTAAAAAGAAGAGTATACAACCAATGCATCCACCTGATAGTCACTTATGAGCTTAAACATGGAACCCAACCAAGAAACAGACCTGCAAACAGAGAAACATGCATCGTGTGCATGAGAGAATCATGCTCCCATTTTCAAAGCCCGAGTGCGCTGGTGCAAGGATTAGCCAACGAGGTTTTATTGGGGCTGCGCTTCGCTACGCGCATTGGAGGCCTTTGGACTCGTCCTTGGGCTCTCCTATTATTCCTTGGCCAAGCTGCAGGGGATCTGTTACCCCAGGGCAGCACTGCACCATTGCACTTAAAGGAGCAGGTCCCATGGTGGACCCTTTCGTGGCGGAGGTTGTCTAGCTCCTACGGAGCGCTTGGCAACTGTAGCCGCGTCGGCTGGAGCCATTTTCGAAGGATTGCTCCTATTTCTTCCCACGCTAAGCCCGACCTTGTGTCAAATATTGCTGTGGTCAGACGGTGATTAAATAGAAGCTCAAACTCACATAGAGAGATCACAAAACAGCACAGTATATCAGGGAGGAAACGGGATCTGAGACATCATAGAATCAATTAGAAAACTCAAATGGTAATGGGCTGGTTGCGAGAATGACAGACAACCGATGGATATCACGTATTACAACATTGATCTCCAGAGATCATATGCGAAACCGAAACCGACAAAATGTGAGATGGAGAGATGAACAAGACGAATTCAGAAAATACTGGCTCCGCAACGCCCATGATAGAAAAATGTAATGGATCCTGGGGAAGTTCTATGTCCAACGACGGGCGTTAAAACTGATGATGGTGATGATGATGACTTTCTGCATAGTTTATTCGCGTTACATAATAATGTAATCGGGTGATAATTGTCGGGGTCTTGATTGTTTCTTATTTTGTGAAGTAGGATCACCATTCCACTTTCCTTTTTGCATACACCGTGTATAGTTGCGCTAAACCTTTGTAAAGATATCTGCTGCATGTTCAACAGTCGTTATACCATCTTCACCTTGGGCTTTTCCACGTTTTATATTCCATTGTGCACTCACTATTTCGTTTTCTGTTATGTCTGGGACATCACTGGCTTCTATCGGAGTATTAGTTTGTGCTGTTTTTGTTTCTGAAGTGAACAAGTTTCATGATATTCTTGATTTATACTCAACAGCGCATTTTTTGAACTGATCTCCTTTCTGATAGCCCCAATTATCTTATACATGTATATATATAACCTTTACTTCACGAGCAAAAGTGAAGTCAAAAGATGAAAATAAATAACCAAAAGATCCTTACAATCACTTACAGAAACAACATGTTTGTAACGTTTTAAATGTTTGGTGTCATTACGAAATAAAATTCCAAATATTTAGCACTTAACATTTTAGGTCAGGAATTCACTAGGTGTCCAGAGGCAGATGTCACAAAATATAAGTCCGTTGAATTTTGAATTTAGGGTAAGAATGACTACCGGGAATATATTACTAATGTGGTCTCTCTGGCGTCAAAACTTAAAAAATAAAAATGAAAATCTGAAGGAGTCTCCACTGCCTTGGATATCTTGGACTAATGACGACACATAGATTTTATACAACAAATTCAGCCAAAACATGATGGGGCATGTTAGTAGACCATATAATCAATGTAGTCCCAGTAGTTATTCCTCCTCTTCATTCAAAATTGTAAAGGATGACATTTGCCACTAGACTACGAACATTTAAAAAAAAAATTATCAGAATAACTATTGCTGAGTGAAATATAGAAAACAATGGAACTGATACTAAAATGATGATATCACCATGTGATGATCCTTTTTAATCATGTTGTATGTTTTTTTGTTTGGTTAGGTTCCATGCTTCAGTTCCAGAGGTGACTAGGGTTTAGACCTTTCCCTTCAAAATTAATGGGAGATTCTTGGTTTAATTTCTCCTTCCCTTCAAGATTTCATGGAGTTGTGTTGTACCCAGTTGAGTTGAAATTTGATTTTTATGGAACAAGACTTGATTAATTGTACCATACAATACAGTGCAAACTGAGGCAGACTGAGAAAATAGCTTGTTTCGAGCGCATTTGAGAATCCTTTATTAATTCATTTTAGTTTTTTCATTTCACTCCGTTTCGAAAGCATGTTAACAGGCGATACTATTCTGTCCATACCATGAACATAGCTATTTCTGTGTGGAATTAATCATACAAATATTGGAGCATGATAGTGGAAACATTATTTCATTGGTGTTGCTTTCGCGCTGCAGGTGCTGAGACGCTTACCGAGATTGAGGGAAAAATGGATTCTCAGAAAAATCTGTCCATTCTTTCAAATAAATCTTTTACTGCTATCTATTTTCTGTCCTATCGGCTTATGTAATGATTGGCAAATCTGCCTCACAACTCAGGGCTCGATTCTCAGCATGAGCGAAGAGTGTTGAAAACTCTTCATTAGGAAAAAATTCCCTGTGCACTTAGCAGCAAATTGAGTACCCTCAACGCTGTGTGATTAGGATGGAGGTATCCCTTGGTAGACTTGCATACCATAAGTTGGGTGGTCATAGAAAACTTGTAGGTATGAATTGAAGTCCTGATCTCGACCAGAATTTAGACTTGCAAGGATCACTAAGCTGATGCATGCAACTGAAACCGAGACTCAGTCAACAGCCGTTCATACTCATGAAGAGACTTTTTTTAAAATCCAGATTAGACTTGGTAGCCGATTAATTTCCCAAAAAGTCAAACACTCAAAGCTACCTCAGAATGGTTTATGAGGAATTAAGTTAGGTTAATGGAAAGGCTGTCTTAATCGTCTGGCTGAATTCCAATTGAACATTCGCGACATGAATCGGCAATCGTTGTTTACGAACGGAACCCGTCAAATCTGAACGATTTGGGAGAATTGGTTAAAAGAATGATGGAAAGTACCTGTCGACAGTAGCAAAAGCCTCATCGAATCGTATAGAAAACAGTTTTTTACACTGATCAAAGCATTAAGTATTAGTTGAAGGGATCGAATACTTATGCAAAAATCATTAAAATAAAGTATTGATAATTATTCAAATGGAATAATCATTCAATATATATCATATATGTATTAAATGAAACAAAGCTAATTATTAAAATCATAGCTTAAGGGGAGGTGGTGCGTGATCGACATTCTTGGGAAGCCATGTGAATATAACTGCTTTATTTTTAAATCTGTAGAACAGTATCGTTGTAAACAATCTATGATCTTAAAAAAATTCATATGTCATAACATAATGTTTAGAACATAAAAACTCTCTCAAAATATGTGAATTGATATTGAAAATAAATGACTGGAATGACGTATATTTTGAAACTTATTTTCTATGTCTTTCATGTTTGATACTGTGAAAGTTATTATATATATATATATATATATATATATATATATATATATATATATATATATATATATATATATATGTATATATATATGTATATATATAAGTTGTTTTCTATTTCTTTCTTTTTGTATTTTTACAAATTGAATATACGTTATATATATATATATATATATATATATATATATATATATATATATATATATATATGAAATGACGTTCTTTATCACTTGGTTGAGTCATTTTCACAGATAAGGTGAGATACGGGTAATAACTTGACAGATGAAAAAATCAATTGATTTTAAAAATATCCACGACTTGGGAATTTAAAGTAGTAGCTTATATATATATATATATATATATATATATATATATATATATATATATATATATATATATATATATATATATATATATTGTATCAAACACAATAACAATTTTTTTTATGTACAGTGGGATTTAATTTCAAATCTACTCTCTCAAACCTTTGTTATTCCAAATAAATTCTCAATCAGTAACACGCATGGCACAACTTTCACAAGAAAGACAGCTTCTTGTTGACGCATGCATGTGAAAGAAAATCAAAATAACAGAAAGATTGATGGAAAGAGTAATGGTAGGAATAAGACCAAGAGATAAAAAAGTTAGATTTGTGGGAGAACATGCTTGAGGTGTGTAGACTCGCCAGACTCATGAAAACACATAAACATTATAACAGGCTTAGCAAACCAACATATTTGTTTGCAGTGTGTGCAACCAGACCTGCATGTCTCAAGCAGGCCACTATCAGGCTCATTACTGAAGGTTGTTAATAACAACAATGCATATATGTGTATATAGGTATATATAGAACTAATTAATGTTATTTGTTATTTATTATGTATAAAATACAAAAGTTTCAGTAATCATTTTCCGTAGGTTGGAGTGAAGTTTGAACCTGCAGCCAAATCTTGTTTTTATTATTATATTGAAGGGCCTCGATTCGTCTGTGCAGTAGAGCATATTATTATTATTATTATCATTATCATTATCATTATTATTATCATTATTATTATTATCATCATCATCATTATTATTATTATTATTATTATTATTATTATTATTATTATTATTATTCTCGACACCAGATGTTTGATGACTCGCTGGGTACAGCAGTTCCCTTCAGGTCTCCAGCGCCGACCTCAGTATTCTTCTTTTCTGGATAATCTCAATACTTCCTCAAATATTCAACCCTTCCAATTCCACCTATAATGTTTTTGGAACAATTACAAGTTCGTCAGTTAAAGGTGTAAACCTAAATCTTATGTTTCACAGCTTTTACGGTTTGCAGTCGAGGTCCTGGTCTTTTTCAATTTTTCACCTGTTTTCACCGTATAGTCAGCTGGAACAACAAAATCCCCGAGTATTTCATTCATTCAATCTTCAAAGACAGTTTCCGGCTCGTACTCATACAATTTATTCATAAGTTTGGATCTAGGTCGTTTGCACAATTCACATTGTATCACTGTTTCTACTCTATCGTGTCTTTTCTTGAAATTCCGTTTGAGTCAGTCAGCTTTATTTACTTTGGAAATGCTTTACAGTTGAATATCATTCTCCATGAAAGAACTATTCATTAGAGACCATCTACTGAAACAGTCATCAGAACTGTCAACAGAGGTTACTTCAGTTTTTAAATTAATCTGGTTGGCTGGTTGTATATCACGCGTACATTATGAACTTGGGCTTTCTGTTTCTTCAAAAATATGTTTTAAAAAATTTCAAAGGGGTTCTTTAAACTGAACCCTGACTTTCTGTTCTATATACTAGCTGAAAGTATACAACTGGTCGATATCTATTCATATAAAACAACTGATAATCTTTGTTTGTTTGTCCCCCTTATCGGTTAAACACTCGCGTAGCTCAATATGATATGGTATATAAAAGCAATGGACGTAGGGGAAGTATCCGGGATTTTTGCTTTTCAAAGTTTGAAAAGTTTTGCATTTGATCTTTTAAAATTACAGGGGATTAAAGTTACGATCGGGTAATTGGAAATGAAATGCGTTCAACAATATCTAAAGAATATATTATAAGATTAAATTCCAATTCCATCATCGACATTGTCGTTGAATGTTGACGGAGACTTTTAAGGTCTGCCTGCGAACTACTTGAACTGTAGAATAGTTGCAGCCCTTCACTCCCCAATCACGTTTGAAGTCACGCTGATAACATCAAAGGAGATGATTATCCCGTAAATATTTTCATAATAGCAAAAAGTGCAGCGTAAATATATAGATCACGGAAAATATCTATAAAAAACCCACATTTTTGGCCAATATTTTGAGTTCTATGTGACTGATATCAGATGCGGCTATCCCATATTACTGATGGTTGATATTTTATTAATTTATTATTGTTATAAACGCATACATTTTTTATTTATTTATTAGTATATATTCACCTATATTCATCTATACACTTATTTACAATTACAATTTATGATAGCTTGGCTTCGTGAACGAAGATTTGGGGGAGAGTTTTCCTCAGAAATAGCACCATAGTCAGTGGGGCTTGTGTACTGAATACACTAACCTGAGTAATGGCGCTTTGGAGTCGAATGCAATTTGTACAGGGACAATCCAGTCCTTTAAACTAAGGATTTGCATCCAAGGGCCGTAGGTTGTCTGTTTGGCTGGAATGACCTTCTCCAGGTAAAATACTGTACCGGCGATGGGGATCGGTCGCACCTTTGCGTGAATATCCCGTAGTTGGAGGATACTAAAGCTGGGTATAGAGTTCCACCATTCAGGAGGAGAATCAGTACATTGCGACTGTATGCAGCTTCATTCACTGCTCCCAAAAACAGTACGGTTGTTTGCAATTTTAGGCACATATCCTCAGGAGAATACGGTAGTTTGCAACAATAAGCACAGACCCTCAGGATGATGCAGTTGTTTGAGCTTTTAAGCACAGATCCTCAGGACAGCACGACTGTCTGTAACTCTAAGCACAGACCCTTGACGTTCCGATCGAAGCAGGTGCGTACAGACTGAAGAGAACTGCTGCCCTTCAATTTGTTTGAAACGAGCAATTAGTTCGTCAACCGAATCGAAAAGGCACTATATGAAAACCAACTACGGGAACAAGCTGGCTTTAAAAGAACCATTGACCACTTCCATTCGATTAATCAACAAAAGAACTGAACAGCAGAATATATAATCCCACTTGCTGTAGTATTTATCGACTTCAAGAAGGCATTTGATTCAGTGGAAATTCCCAAGGTCATTGATGATATCACTCTTCAACCTGTAGACTCCGTATATGTCAGAGTATCGCAACATATATACAGTCACAAAAGGATTCATCAGGTTACATAAAGACTCGGAGCCCTTTTAGCTCAAACTTAAAACGGGAAGATTCAGTATAGACTGCAAATACCTAACCAACCTCAGATTTGCTGACAACATCTTCCTTTGTGCTAATAATATTCACGACCTCTAACTAATGCTAGATGAATGAAGAAAGCAAGAAAGTCGTACTCCAATTGAACTTCAGTAAATGCAAGTAGCATATACAATAAACTTGTTGAGGACAAACACACAAAGATGAAAATCGGAAATACAGAGCTTGATGAAGTAGACCACAAGGATGGCAGGTACAACCTTCAAGAACAAAAAATCCCACTTGTATTAAAAAGAAGAATATACAACCAATGCATCTTTTCAAAAGTCACATATAGAGCTGGAATATGGAACTTAACCAAGCGACTGACTCTCAAATTGAGAACCATGCAACGTGCACCTGAGAGAATCATACTCAACATCATGAAGATCACCTGACATCACAGTATATAAGGGAGAAAACAGATGTCCGAGATATCATATTATGTATTAGAAAAATAGACAAATTCAGAAAGTATTGTCTTTACGATGCCCATGATAGAGTAATCTGGCGAATCTTTGGGAAATTCTGTGTCCAAAGACCCACGCAAAAGGTTGATGATGATGATGATTATCATCATCATCATCATTTCAGACGTTTACATTACAAACTTCTGTCTATAACAAGATACTTCTTTATACATTTTAGACATTGATACTGCAAACATGTGTACTAATAACTAAATGCTCCATTGATCATTGTTAGAGACACAACTACCAATCAGTTGGTCGTGGTTTCGAATCTCGATTGGGACATGATAATTTTTACTCCCTAAAATTTTAAGAGGATTTTTCTTGTTGTTCTTACAAAGTAGTTATAATTCTGAACAGGACCCCCACTTTCCATTTGTCATAGGATTACTGCGATTGTAATTTTTTTGCTCGTCCAATTATCGCTGTATTTATAACTCTTAAAGTATTGTTTTTTTTTAATTTTATGTACTTTAAATTAAATTCTACAATGAAACCTGGAAATTCTTCAGGTTTGTGGGAGAAAATATTCATAGGTCTTTATTTACAGGTTCTATTTACAATGTAGCTAAACTGCAGCTTTAATTTACCTTCGTCATAGATGACCATGGATTTGAACTTTTTATTCTCAGTGTTCATGCCAGTCAACCCAAGGTTGTCCGCTGGCCTGCGTGGGGCTGCCTCGGAATGTGTGCTAGCCCGCCCGGTGAAGGTTCAGAGAGGAAAAAACAAAAGCATATCTGAAATCAGCATATCTGAAACACGCCTACAACACATTTTAAGGTTGAATATTCTGAAAATTTAACCTCTGATGTATCTGGAGTCAGCGTTTGTACTTACATAATAAATATTTTATCGCTAAAGAAATCAGTGAGAGCAAAACCACACCAGTGATTAGAAGCGTGGTAAATACGAACAACCGCTTTTCAAACCTGAAGGTGAATATTTTCACTTTTCTCTTTCAATTCCATGAGTTCTAAATTTATTAGACTAACAAATCTTCCAGAAATCAGCCTTTTTAAGAAGGGAAATTTCAAGAAGTTTTATAAGAGGGTGTTCTATTGACAATTTAGCTATAATGCTGAACTACAGCTTTACCTTCTATTCAATATAGGATGAAGGTGAATTGCTCTTTCTCTCAGTGCTTATGCCAGTTCGGAAGAATTAAAGAACCTAATCCTAAACTGACAATTTCTCAGGCCAAAAACACTAAGCTTAATCCAAACCTAAACTCAACAAAAAAACATGGGCTCAATTTAAATCCAATAACCCACCTTGACATGCAAACTACTGATGCCAAAAGTAATCAAATGAATTTTAAGAGTTTTCAGAAAACATAATAAAGATTTAACAGGGGCACGTATACCTCTCGAGTTTTTATGCAATCTCTATACAATATCACTTGCTTCCTACTGTTTATCCTTAGAATTTTCTCAGGGCAACTCCAGATACGTCATCTAGTGTATTTATGGAGCATTCTTTCGGAATTATTTCTACTTGATTTTCAAAAAACTTAGAGAAAAACTTTCATTAAGTTTGATGGAATTTTTCTGTATTCTTCTGTAACAAAAACAAAGAGCCTCTTGTTGACTTGATAATATCGATGTTCGCTGAATAAATAATTTATCGAAACTTTTAAGAAGTTTTTATTGACAAAATCTTGTTAAGCTTATGCTATCTTTCACTTCAAAGATTTTAAGGACTCGTAATGAGTTAAAAATCTTAGAGAAGTAAAGAACAATCCATGAGACTTGACTAAAGTGTTTAAGATTATACATGGTTTAGAATCAGATGGCCTTAATGTATTTATCACTGAAACCAAGAGGCCATACATGTACGGTAGGAGTAGGTGGAATTATATTAAATATCAAGAAATACAATACAAGTTGGTCGCAGTCAGACTATGGAATGATATGTAGTGCTATCAACAGATTTGAATGATTCTAAAATAAATGTTGATGTTTCTTACACCTGTACACATGTTTAAGGCCTTGGATATTGTGTGAATATGATTGTTATGATGTGTGCTGGTATATACATATTGCACGCTAATCCGTTTCACCAAAATGAATGTTATGTTGTTTACATTCCTACACACTTACACTCGTCATGTGTTATGAAATCGTTTAAATATCTACATAATTATTGAAATCCATATTGTGTTTTGAACTGGATCTTTAGGAAAACGGCAGAATTTACAACAGTGGCTTTGCGAATAATGATTGCACACCAGGACGACTTTATACCAATAAATATAGTCATTTTTTTGCTGTCGTCGCTATTTTGAATCATTAATTGGATTCGATAAACTGTTTGCATGGAAACCGTGACTTCAGACTTTGGCACTCTATTCGATTGTGCGGACAGAAGTTGGTATATTAATAACTCTTCTTAAAGTTATAGAAAATACAATCACTTTCTGTTATTAAATAGTCTTGTTGCTGGAATGGGTTTTGCACATATCTACTTGGCGCCTTCATTTGAAGGCCAACCTTTCTGCGCACTCATCAGCACAATATAATCGAGCACATTCCAGCGCAAGAAGGGATGACAAAAACGAAAACAAAACTAAAGAAAAGATAAAAAACAGAGAATTGAAACAAATTATTGAGGTACAAAAAATTTGAATTATGTTTTGGGTTGAATGGTTTCAATGAATTAATTTACTTACGTATAGTTCAATTTGATGATTGGCATTTTCCCGAGGGGCAAATGCCAATAAAGGACAAAACACCTAGTGCTCTTAATTGTAGGAAGAGAACTTTGCCTAAAGAGCTATAACAGCTGTTTTGTATATAAACAGGGAGAATTTAGATGTTTCTAGACGTTTATTTACTCTATTTAAGATGTTTCCTTGGGTAAATAACGAGTGATGTCATAAACCGGATTAATTTTAACCATATTAATTCTTCTATAGAATTTATCACGTAACTTCAGAGTTTGAGGCGACGGTTGTTCAATAATAGTGAGTTCTGATTCAGGTGTATCTTATTACTGATCCAAAATGCTCTGATAAGATACTTTAGAAAGAAATAGAGAGATTTGAAGAGACTAATCTCAGATTCCGGTAAAGCAGTTGATTCTGCGTCCGAAAATACAATTTCACCCTTTTTTCTAAAATCTTGTAATCTTTTTACTGCCCAAGATGACTAGTATAACTTGTGACTGGTAGTGACAGATTCAGGTTTCACAGAATTTTCGATGCTCTTGTATGATGAATGACTATACTTGATTACTTTGTAAGTCCAACTTTAATGAATAAAAATGTTTGCTCACCTAAATAGTCACTCATAATGGGTGTTGAGACTTTCTTTGATCGAATTCATTCAATAAATTATTTCACTTTTCCCAGGACTCTTATCCGAGGAAAATATTTTGGCTGATGTCGTGAAGAAGAGAAAATACAAAATAGTACTCAAAATAAGTTTGTCACTTGAATCAAAATATCTTGTAACATTTCATTTGCATTTTTTTTGGACAAAATTAAAGGAATTGTCGAATCAAAAGAAGATTGAATTAAATCATAAACATAAGAAATGTCAAAGAATAAAACCTTCAAAATCTGTTTCTAAACAGCAAAGTTTAAGAAAATGCAAAATAAATGAAAATTCAAGGAAAACAATTAAAATCAAAATTAAAATGAGGCCATTGCGTAAACTGTTTGAATAAATATGGATAAGACGGAAAGAACAAAGAAAAGAAGCAAAAAAGGAAAGAAGGAACGAAAACGCAGGCATTTCCTGGCCAAAATTACTTTGAAAGAATACCAGAGCTTGCATAAGAAGGTATCAACACACACACACACACACACACACACACACACACACACACACACACACACACACATACATACATATATACATAAAGGTATGAAAATTTCAATTTGAAGATAAAAACCTCATTTCGCTTACCTTATATTTTATTAGGGAGGCCAGTCATCAGATAAATATTGTCGAAAAAACAAAACATTAAATGATTGCATTTCATTTATGCACAGACTTTGTCTACTCTTTAGACTTGATTTGCATTAAAAAACTTGTTATTCATGTAATTGAGAGGTAAACGTTTTTAAATGAGTATGGAACATCAAATTTCAACTTGGAGGTCTCTTTTCACCTGAAAGGAGAAAACTTTCAGGAAACATGTGAAATAGATAAGAACTAATTTTTAAAAAACACGTAAGAAAGGTTTTCTGGAAAAATAATTTCAGAAACATTCCCCCTCTGCTTATAGGTTTAACATTTTCCGATGTTTGTATGCAAGTGGAAGTGAGTGGATTGTCTCTAACTTGATGTTCAATTCACCGTGTGTGTCTGATCCAAAACCGGACATCGAATCTTCCAAGCTTTATAGGTTATAAAAAGACTTGATCACGTTTTATTTTCATTGTAAATAGAGCCCTCATTCGAATCTCTCAAAAAAGGTTGCCTAAAAAAATCTTTAATTCAAAACGCTCCCCTCGTCCATTGTGTATGCATATCGAATTAAGTCGGACGGCACCTATGTTTAGATGCTTTTTAAAATGTGACCGACATGTAAACAAACAGACACACACACATGGGTGGACTGACACCTTTTAAATATCTATCAAGATAGCAGTGTACTTCTTTTATTAGATGATGGGTTGTTTGGTCTGCATTTGGGCTGTGGGCTAATGACTTGCATATTCACCAATGTTAACACCCACAGTGAGTCTTAAAGAGACCATAGGTTTTCCTCAGGAGGAAAGGTATCAAAGAAGTCCTTGGTCAGCCATTTTAGATTAGGTTTTTGGATCTCTTCAACTTTCTGCCAGGGTCCTAGAATTAGCCATGGCTTCCACTTTTACTTTTCTAGAACAAATCCTGCGACCTTGATTTTTCATCTTCTTTCATCAGCTATGATATCAAATAGGCATAGATAACTCAACCTTCAGAAAAGATAACAATATATATATATATATATATATATATATATATATATATATATATATATACATATTTAGAGAGAGAGAGAGAGAGAGAGAGAGAGAGAGAGAGAGAGAGAGACTGCCACTCTGCTCCACTGATACTTGCTAAACATTTCAACAAGGGTAAGTAGGTATATCATGTTTGTAATTCAATATCATATGGATACCATGTCTGATTTGGGCATAGTTATACGCATACAGACAGTTCGGCTCGAATCATGATGTGGTTCCACACTATCTACAAGGTTGCTTGTTACATGAATGTGAAATGCTCTCCGACATATTTGCATGGTCATTTATGTATCTGCTATACGCACAGACACTAAAGCCGCGAATTCCCCTTAAACAGAAAAAACAAAAGGGACCAACACAAAACATTCTCTTACATACGTGCATATTCCCCATCCAACATAATTATCATGATGACAGAACCCTTATCCATAGAAGAATCCAGCCATCTAACCACAAACACAGTCACATGCCAACCACTCACAACATAGATAATTCTAATACTGAGGGGCTTTCCCCTTTATTTTCCTTATCTCACTGGTGATGTGGAGTCATTCCCTATGAAATATCCCTGGATAAATACTGCGAACACCTACAATAGTAATTATCAGTAGGTATCCCCACATTCATGTCCCTGTTCCAGACAGAGATGAACTTAATCGAGTTCTATATCAGTTCGTATAGCCATGAACGATAGCCACGCAGTGATAATTAGTAATTTTTAGCAAATTGCATCATCATCAAAAGTTCATCCGTCGTGGCTGTATGTCAGACTGAGCCAAGTAAATATCTATCTCTGCATATTCTGTAAATTTGATCCTCAATGAATACTCCATCATTGTTGCCTTGTGCCCCACTAATCTAAGCTCAGAAAATATTCACATATAAACGTATAAATGCACGCGTTTGTGCATGCATGCGTATATATATATATATATATATATATATACATATATAGATAGATAGATAGATAGATAGATAGATATATAGATAGATAGATAGATAGAGAGAGAGAGAGAGAGAGAGAGAGAGAGAGAGAGAGAGAGAGAGAGAGAGATAAACACAAACAGACAGAGAAGGCAAGAGCACCACAGAGATTTATTGAAAATTGCTCTGGAGAAAGGCGTTGCCCTCGATCTGATTTTTCGAATTCAATAGAATAAAAAGAAAAGTGATCACATTTTTATATTTATGAATCAAAAGAATTTATCATTCATTTTCGTCATTCCACTGGAAATATGTGAGAGGATAGGCGTTGCAATTTATCTCGGATCAGCGTTATCGGCATTGGCTGCTTTGTAAATCAGAAATTCGATCACAGCTGGATGACTGCAAAGAAAAAGGCTTCATTCATAACGGTACAGACGAAAGTTCTTTGGATTTTTTTAAAAATGTATATATATAGGACATCTGAAACAAAAAAAAGTATCACAGATAAAATTGGAACAGATTCCGAAGCTTTGTATATGTCTACCAGATGGATTGATTTATGCAATATTTCTGGGAGACTGGCTTAGATGGTCGAACAGATTTTAACATCGGCTTCGAGTGATCGATGTTATTTCTTGTCAAGACTTAGATTTATAGACCGCATGTAACCACGGTCGAACTCTTCAATGAATGAGATAAAATATTGGAAACAAATAAGACAAGCTTCCCTGTGCAGGGGCCAAACTCCAAGGCTTCATTAAAATCTCAAAGGTAAACAAAACAGAATCCATTTCTCCATACAATATTATTCCAAAACTACGTGCCCCATTTCAACTCATTTATTAGCAGCTCTTGTAAATGGGATTCGAAAATTTTAGCAAAACAAGTCAACTTGAGTTGGGCGTTGGAAGTGGGAGTGAATTTGTCATCAGTCTTTTGTCATGCATCACTGTTGTATCAGTGTTATTCATTCATGACGTCTCTGGTTCTTGATCTGATTATTGTCACCCGTCATTGTTGTTAAATATTAACATAAAGTCAAAATTTAATCATAGGAGCTCAACAATATCCAAAAAGTTACTCTCATACGATGACTTTTTGAATTCCCTGGAATAAATTCAAGAGTTGATAATCCATCATTTTATGCCATGGTTGCCAAGAAGGGAAGAGAATAGTTATTCGCTTGGAATCACAGTCAGAAGTCCACTTCCTCTTTTATGCCTCAAGGTGTATTTTTTTTTTAGATAGGCAAAAGATTTTTTCACTGATGCTTCAACCAACTTTGAATAAATATGACGTCATGCTAACGGTATAATTCTACGTTGGTTTTCATTCCTAGTTCGTGAACTGTTGCAAATAGTGAAATGTTGTGTCCAATTCTCTGATGGGAAGTGACAGACCAGCCTAATCCCCTTCTTGGATTCCGTTCCAATTCGCTTGAGATATTCGTACATATACTATGAGAGGTGATTGAAATTCATAGTTTTTCGGCCATTTGAATTCCTTCTTGTGGCTTATCCTTTTGGCATAGCTTTACAGCCGATCCATTCTACGACCTTCTTCAAATGAATTATCCAAATGTAATGGTGGTAAACAAAAAAGAATCATTAGCAGCAAACCTTGTAACGTAGGATTCGGGCGTTTCACTTCCATTTCCTTGATCGACGAGGATTTCAATATCTTGTCTCTGTTGAGTAGTGGAAGTTACAACGAGATGAATTCTATACTTGTTTGACGTACATTCACCTGACATGCAGATTCATGCCGCTTCTTTGATTTTTCCCAGTTTTCAACGGCGTTCCTTGTCTATTACATGGACTTCTTCCCAGAGAGGATAGTATTTGCCTTTCTCCAGAATTTGGAAAAAAAAAAGCCTAAATTTTACGTTGCATATTTTTCTCTTCTTTACCACCATAACATTCAAATAGCACATCTACAGAAGGTTGTTGAATGGATCTGCCAAATCATCGAATTAACAATATAAACAACAAAGGGAGTTTAATTGTCCGAAAAACTCTTTACCTGTTTATGAATAATTGAAGATGGTGCAGTGTGCCTTTGAGCTAAATCTCTGCTGCTTTGACCTGAATCAACTCAAATAGCTCATCATCCAAATTTGTTGGTCATCCAAAGTGAAACGTATCAACAAGTTTGAAATCTACTTTAAAAATGGCTATTATACATTGAAGTGACGTAAATACATTTAGTAACAAAGAATGTAAGTCATTTTACTATTTAAAACTGTCATGAAAAGGCCATCATCTAAAGCAGTTGATCATCCAAAGCTGGAAAGCCGAATAAACTAAGAAATCTTATTTGTGCACAACAAACACATCTAAATTGTCATTTTACTCTAACATATGTATATATATATATATATATATATATATATATATATATATATATATATATATATATATATATGTGTGTGAGTGTGTGTGTGTGTGTGTGTGTGTGTTCCAACAAGATTTCGCACTTGTAAACGAATATGTTATTCACACTGGAATGCCGCAACTTTGTAATTCAACCCAAGAAAAATAATTGCGACCGTTGAAGACCGAAAGAGGAAAGTTTAAAAAATCTAATTAAATTTGTATTTGTCTTTTTTTCTTTTCTTTTTCGTCAGCTGCCGTGGTCCATTTGTCGATTGAATCCGTGTACCAGTGGCAGAAACAACGAATGAATCAGTGAATTGTATCCTTCTATTAAGAGGACACGTACAGCCATTCATGGCATTTCATCCACGGCAGACAGTAAATAAACAAACAGATCTGGTCAGTCAATCAATAGAAACCATCCTATAGCCAACGTCTTTTGGCAACATGCTGAGTTGGATGTGATCAATTAAAGTATTGGGAAATGAGGTTATCCATGAAAAAATTACTCCACTCACCTTTTGTTGGCTGGTGATGACTAAAAGAATTCTGAATTTTCAAAACAAGCTTTAATGCTACTGGACACAAACTGGGAAATCAATCTGGCAAAAACTCAAATTTCAAATTTAACCCCCTAACCGAAAAACCTATTTAGACTAGGGATTTTCAAAGAACAACAAAAAATGATAAGCCTTGCAGCTTCTATGATACATACACATATAGCCAGCGAGTCAGACAAATTAACAAAGTGAGGAAACCTATCGTTACAGTTTTGATTGACGGTTTCTAATTGGAAAAAAGGTGGAAGAATGAAAGAGGATCTTGTTCAATCTTTTCATCATCTTTTTAACAAAGTTTCTTTCATTATTTTAACCTATCTTTTTCGTCCTGTTTTGGGTAATGGTTAGCAGACAAGTCTAGGAAGAATACTACGATGGCATGAGTTCGATTCAAAATTTGTTGTGAATGCTGATTTTCAAGACAAGATTCGTAGGACATAAACTTGTAAACAATACAAATATATCATGCAATATTAATTGTAAACCTGGTTGCGAAAACTCCACTCCAACATCTATTCCAAATAAAGATGATTAATACAACTGTATTGTATACACAATGAATAAAAAAAGATATTATTTTAATAATGCATCTCAGTCAGTAAGACCACCACCTGGCAATCATTTTGGTCATGGGTTGAGATCACAATAGAGCAAAGTGAATTTGACGTATCGATTAACATCCCTAATCTTGGTTTGGATTTTTCTTGATCATGTCAAGGTAGAAAAATAAACTTAACTCCAGGTTTTGAGTATGACAAAAAACATTCTACAAGCGTTTATCCCAAAATCAAATCCTATTCAGTTTAAGAACTGATATTTTAAATACATATAACAACTGATAGATACATTTAGCCCAATGAAGAAATTCGCAAGTATGTCACCTCGTGTAGAGCATCATTATAGCGCACAAACGCTATGTTGTACAGTTCGAAAGAAATGAAAAACTGAGACATTATTAAGATTAACAAATTTTTTCTGATCTTGATAATGGACAGGGATATGGTTGATAGTTCGAGGTCAGAAACATTTGGACAATATCTATCATCTATTGGAACCAAACATACATTTTCTCGTAGGTAAATAAGAAAAGTTAACAAATGATTTCGAGAAAAAAAAACCAACAAACAAACAAAAAATCATTACTTGTCTATTCGATTGTTTTAATTCAAGCTAGTAACGATGGAAGGCTACTTCCCAAATAAACGTTTTATATAATCAACACTATCATCAACATCACTCTCATCAGCTGTTATAAGTCCGCTGCTGGACAAAAGTCCCCCCCATTTCTATCCATAACGATCGTGATTGCGCTAATATCTGCCATATCCTGCCAGCGAACTTTTATATCTCATTTCTCCATCAGATACCAATCAGTTAGCCTTTTACTCCATTTATTGTCGCTCTTTCTTACTATTTGTCCTTCTCATCTCCATTAATTACTTGTTTGATATGCTTTACCTAGCTTTTTACTCGGACCCACGTTTACTTTCGGAACCATGATTATCTTTTTCTATCCCTGAGTTTTCATTGCCATCTTTCAAAAGAAAATGAGGCTACTGTAGGAATCAAGCCTGTGACCGTTAGGGTAGTCACTTTAACATAGCGATGCTCTTAAGGTCGAGCTAAATAGCCCCAGTTGATGCCACTGTTAATCATCATCATCATCATCATCAGTCTTTTAGCATCCGTCGTTGGACATAGACCTTCCCCAGGATATGTCACACTTCTCTATCATGGGATCGCGGAGCCAGTACTTCCTGAACTTGTCTAGCTCATCTCTCCATCTAACATTTTGCCGGCCTCGGTTGCGCATGTGATCTCAGGGAATCCATGTTGTGAGTCGTGATGTCCATCGATTGTCTGCCATTCTTGCAACATGGCTAGCCCCCCACCATTTGAGATTTTTTATGGATTCTATGATGTCTCTAACTCTTGTCTTTTCTCGGATGTACTGTGCTGTTTTGTGGTCTCTCCATGTGAGGCCCAGCATTATTCTTTCATGTGCACGTTGCATGGTTCTCAGTTTACGGGTCTGTCTCTTGGTTAAGTTCCATGTTTCAGCTCCATAAGTGACTACTGAGAGGATGCATTGGTTGTACACCCTTCTCTTTAGGATTAATGGGATCTTATTATTTTTTAAGGTTGAACTAGCTCTGCCAAAGGCTTGCCATCCTAGTGTGATTCTTCGCTTGATTTCTTCTTCTTTTCAGGGTCTCATGGAGATTCGTTGTCTTAAGCAGATGTAGTGATCTACTTCCTCCAGTTCTGTGTCCTCGATTTTGATCATTGTGTTTTTATCTCTGATGTGGTTGTTGCACATGATCTTCGTCTTGCTGAAGTTCATGTGTAGGCCGACTTTCTTGCTCTCTTCATTTAGTTCATCTATCATTAGTTGGAGGTCGTGTAGGTTCTCTGCGAAAAGGGCTATGTCGTCTGCAAATCTGAAGTTGTTCGGATACTCGCCGTCTATTTTAACTCCTTTACTCTCCCAGTCTAGCCTTCTGAAGATCATCTCAAGGCAGGCTGTGAAGAGTTTAGGTGAGCTGGTATCACCTTGTCTTACTCCTTTCTGGAGCTAGAAGGGGTTCGAGTCTTTATGTAGCCTGATAAATGAGCTGCCGTGATTGTATATATGTTTCAACACTTCAACGTATACTGGATCTACACCTTGCTGACTGATGGCCTCCATGACCTTAAGGATTTCTACTGAGTCGAACGCCTTTTTGAAGTCGATAAATGCTACGGGAAGTGGTAGTTTATACTCAGCTGCTTTTTCTTTCAGTTGATTTATCGAGTGCAGGTGGTCCATGGTCGAGTAGCTTCTTCTAAAGCCAGCCTGTTCACGTGGCTGGTTTTCATCGAGTGATTTTGTGATTCGGTTGGTGATGATCTTAATGCTGACGCCCAAATAATTACTTTCACTTCAAATTCTCATCCCATCTCTTCTTGGACTATACGTTTTATGCTTCAACGCGACGTTTATGTATTAAGAAATACACACACACACACACATATATATATGATATTTAATTGTATATTCTACTTTCGTTAACTTGTTTGAATGATACATTAACCTTGTAACGACGAGAGATCATTTGAAATCGGAGTTTTATACAATATAATGCAATTTATAACCATTCTGTCGAATCATATAAACACATAGGTACCTTTCATATATATATATATATATATATATATATATATATATATATATATATATAATTGTTTGTCTGTTTTGGTGTTTGTATTCACGCCTGACAGTAGTAAAAAAAGGGGACAAAGTGAGAAAAATAAACATAAGCACAAGCACCAGCAGTGACCATTATAACTGCGTTGATAGTTAAATAGAGTAAATCGACAATATCCCCGAAATAATTCGTTTCACACCGGAAATAACCTAAATTATTCATACTTTCGTACAACTGACATAAAGTAAGAACCTGTGTCAGCATTATTGTAACAGCATAAATAGAAAGCTCCTTCCCTAACTGAAAATTAATGATTGAAAGCACCATAACTTTTTCCCTTGAAAAAAGAAAAAAAACTCAATACTGCTTTTCCTATTTAGTGATTAAACGAAAGTTAAATATTTTTAAATACAACTTAACTCAGATCGGGGTGTGCATCATCCCTGCAAAGAATCGATCGCACAATCTGCAAGTTACAACACTCAATACACTGAAGCATTTTCTGGTTTGCACCAACCTCTTGTTGCGTTGCAGAAGAACCCATTTATCAAAGAATACATTTTATTTCTGTCATGTCAGATGTTCAGTTATTTTTCACTGTACTACACTGGGATTCACACACACACACACACACACACACACATATGTGTGTGTGTATATGTGTGTGTATTTAGGCAGCAACCTTTCTTTTAAACAAATGTCATTGGAAAATATAGACATTTATTGTCTTCTTTTTCTAGTGAGTTTTTTGAGTTCCCGAAAACCGACTATAAAAACATCAGAAACCAGAAAAACAATAAAAAAAAAAAATGAATAGACAATAAATGGCTATATTTTTCTGATATATGTGCATGTGTATGTGTGTTGGCTGAATGAATCCGTGTGTATATATGTATGTGTGCATGTGTGAGAGCATGCACGTGTATCCGTCAATCTATATTGTCTATATATGGAGATAGATTTGCACCGAACACGACAGTGGAACAAGGCTTGATGTTATAAATACTTTGAAAGGGTGCATGGGTACACCCAGCCATTATATAAAATGTTTGTCTTTTAATGTTTATGTTGGTAAAGAAATCAAGACAAAACTATCAGGCTTGTATGACGGATTTTACAACTGGTGTGGGTAGAAACATTTGCAAAAATTGGCTGACAACATCTCAGTGCTTTTTTCTTTGGTAACTTAGGAGATGCCATCACGTAAAGCATGAAACTGGATATGGCCGATTGTGATGGACAGACAGCTGCAATGGAGCAGTCTGAACTTTATATATATATATATATATATATATATATATATATATATATATATATATATATATATATATATAGGTGTGTAGATGTGTGCATATGTACATGTATACATATTTTGAAAGTGTGTATGCGTACGCGCAAGCAAGTCTTATATAAATATATCTATAGAGATACATGTAGATATATAGTTAGATCAATTGACAGATAAGCACGTAAACATACACACACAATATTGAGTACACAAAACATATCTGCATGTATTTAAACATCTATTCAGTCTGATCTGTCTTAGAACCCAGATATGTCAAAAAGATGCGTGGAGAGAGAGAGAGAGAGAGAGAGAGAGACAGAGAGAGAGAGACAGAGAGAGAGACAGAGAGAGAGACAGAGAGAGAGAGAGAGAAAAAAATATAATGGTCCATGAGGGCATTCTGGTCATGACAAGACCTGAGTTGGAAATATAGAGAATCGCTCTCTCTCTCTCTCTTTCTCTCTCTCTCTCTCTATATATATATATATATATACATATGTGTGTGTGTATATATATATATATATATATATATATATATATATATATATATATATATATATATATATATATATATATATGTATGTGTGTATATATGTATATATATATTATTGGAAAAATATTGTGGACCATGTATTTTTTTGATTACTTTTGAAAGTATTCATATTTTTGGAAATGGATGTTTTATTGCTGAGACTATTTCACAAACTGGTAACCCTGGGAGGGGGGGGAGTAGTGTCATACTCCTGTAGATTCTTGGGCTTGAATCTTCTTGCTATGCCCTCATGTTGCAGAGCTGAGTGATGGGAACAGCATTATCTTTGATGGACTTTTATGCAATGACACTTGAATTTCAGCATGTAAATGTTAACGTTTATGTTAATCATGCCCCCATAATATGAAAGAAAAACGCCTATTTATTATTTTTTAGATCATGCATCATATAATGTAAAATGTTACACTACCATAAAGTGTGCATTATGTATGTTATATTTATATAGTGTGCATTATATTTGCAATATTCATTGTAACAATTGATTTTAATCATTGAATCAGAGAAATCGTATTGATGCTTTCTTACCTCTTTTTTGAACAATCTTGTCACTTCTCCCCATGTCTGATATTAACTCAGCATTTTAGCAAATTCATTCGACGGCCTTCTTCAGATGAACTATATAATATCCCTGAGGAAAGAAAGTCTCTTTCGTTGACCATAAATAAGTCATTCAAATTTAGAACAGCTTCTTCCATAATTTTTAACATGGAAAAGTACACATTTTCTTTCTTTATAAAAAAAATCCCATCTCGATTCTCTGTTGATTAGAAAATGACAAGAAAAAGACTAATGTTCAAAACTTGGGAAGTTGTTTACACAATTTTGATAGCGTTTAACAACATTTCTATCCGTAGTAAAACTATGTGTTATTAATTGATTGAGAAAAAAAGAATAATGTAAAGCTGTTAAAAGTTCCATCTGAAAATTGACACTGACTGGTTTACTCAAGCTTCGCAACATTTCTGTTCGAATCCAAGATGTGTATTTCTATTTGTGTTTCCCATAAATTTGAAGGTCATACGTGTATGCTTATGAGATGTAAAAAGTATCTAAGCTTCGTAAAAAATCTTGGTTTGCATCAGATTTCCCCCCCCCCAAATAAAAACAAGGGAAGAAACTTCAATTAGTAGTTACCCCCTTTGAATTACTTTTTGAATTCCCTTTGATGTATTTAAGCACATAAATAAACCCATAACTTGGAGGTAAAAATATTCTATTTAGCCGATCTTCGAAGTGGCCAGCAAAGAACCTACCCACTAACAACAAACAGGCCTGGTTATTCACTTAACATGGCAAACGTCTTTTGACAGCAGGTCATGTTCGGGGAGATCAGTTAAAATATTGAAAAAGACGTCAACTTAGGACCAATTAAGCATGAAATTACCTTGCAAATTAAATCCTCAACTAAGATCCTATTTATAGGGGATTTTCAAAAAAAAAGCCAGAAAAGTTTTTCCTTGACATAAAGAGTAAATGTTTTGATTTTTAGCTCTCCAGCTTCATTGGTAAAGCCTGTATGCGCAATAAATACATGCCCGACCAGCCAGCCAGTCAGACAAACTCAACATGAGGAACCTACGTTGACAATCAGAGTGAACTTTTTTTAGTTGAAGGTTTCTTTTATGAAGAGATTGAGTCGTATGAATTAATTCAATCTATGGAGTACATATGGAACATTTATAAACATAGAACAAGAAAAACATGTAGCAATGATTAGATAATCACAAACTCACTTCCTAAGAAATACAAGGCACTTCTGATAAATAGATCAGAAAAAGAGTTGAAACGTCTGCATAAACACTTTTTTGCAATGATACATATTTGCAATAATACTGGGCTTTCGCCTACACTGGAATATCGAGCACTGACACCAGAGAATATGCAAATAATCAGGATGACGGGCAGCCCCGAGGAGACTTGGTGATTTGGGCATATTTGCTCTGGTGTGACGCACAAAAATAATAAATCAGAAATTTAACCAGGAAACAAGCTCACTTAACGGAAGTAGGCATAAAACTCACCGCTATCATCAATTATGTTGCGACTGAACAGCTTCAAAATATTCCAGTGATTATATATATATATATATATATATATATATATATATATATATATATATATATATATATATATATATATATATATATATATATATTTGTGTGTGTGTGTGTGTGTATATACATATAGTACTTGATATCTCCCAGCGCATTCTCCGGGACCAGATGGTTTGTGTCCTAGCCATATAACTCAAATGTAAAAAAAAGATTTGTGAACTTTATGGAGAAGGTAATGTAAATGTTCATTGAGTCAGAAAAAGGATACAAGTCATTCGAAAAAAATGTTGCTCGGTGGACACCACTGGACACTGAGTGGCAGCAAGTCTGTTTAGGTCTTCTGCCCTCATGTCCACTCTCTCACAGTCCACAGCAGTGCTGTGGTTTATAGTTTCACACCAGTTGCCCGGTGGTTATCGCTGAAGGCTGAGTGACAGTCAGTCTCCTGAGGTCTTCAGCCCTCCTTGCATATCTCCCTCACCTATCACAGCAGCACTGTGGATCGTACGTCCACCACTATATGTGTTTGTTATTTTTTGGTTGTTTTCCTATTCCTAGCGCTCTCCTCAGTATTCGTGTAGTCCTCAGAAGTGTTGTGGTATATATTGTCTCGATTTCTCCTTTTATCCTGCTCATCCAATCTTGCTTTCAATGTCTTTGGTACGGTTTCGAGCGCGCCTATCACTGATACTACCCTGACGTTCATGTTCAAAACCTTCTTCAGCTCCCTAGTCAGGTCCTAGTATTTTCCCAGCTTTTAACTCTATCTTTCCAATTTATTCTGTGGTCTGTAGGCACTCCTCTTCTTGTCCCCGATCAACAGGCCTGGTCATCTCGCTTGGATGGGGGAGTCAGTTTGGATGTCAAATTTCCAAAGGAATTCTCCAGGGCTGTCTCCTGTTTGTGCTGCTACCACATTTCTACATCGTTAAATCCCGTCCGTTTGTTCAGTACCAACTGTATCAATGTTGCTACTTTATCGTGTCAGTGTTTATACTTCTGGGCTAGTTGACTACATTCACTAGTTATGTGGTTGACGGTCTCATCCCTTTCCCCACATAGGCGGCGTTTGCTGTTTGTTTGCGTTGTCTATTTTAGCTTTGATATAGTTAGTCCCGGTGCTGTCATGATGAGTATTTCCGTTTCTATCTTCAGGTTCCCTTTTCGTAGCCATGTCCATGATCGCTCTTCAACAACGTCCTGTATTTGTCTTGAATTCTCCAAATACTTTTCCTGTTCCAATTTCTCTGTCCTTATGTGCTGTGCTACCCATTCGTTTTTTTAATAATAATAATAATAATAATGATAATAATTATAATAATAATAATAATAATAATAATAATAATAATAATAATAATAAGAAGAAGAAGAAGAAGAAGAAGAAGAAGACAGATTGTAATTGATTTTTTTCATCATATTTGAGAAGTTATTAGAAACAATGGCCCAAATTGTGTGAAACAGCTAAAAATTGTGATAAAAATTTAAACAAGTCAAATTTTTAAAAAATCCACACTACCCTCATCATTATCATCAGTCTTTTATTGTTCCTCGATGGACATTCGCCACACCTCTCTATCGTGGGCGTCGCAGAGCCAATACTTCCTGATTTTATCAAGTTTATCTCTCCATCTTGTATTCTGCCAGTGTCATTTGCGCATGTTATCTCTGGGGATCCATGTTGTGAGTCATGATGTCCATCGGTTGTCTGTGATTCTCGCAACATGACCAGCGTATTGCCATTTGAGTTCCCTAATGGATTCTATGATGTCTCAAACTCCTATTTTTTCCACAACATATTGTGCTGTCTTGGGATCTCTCCATAGGATGTTGAGCACGATTCTCTCATGTGTACGTTGTATAGTTCTCTGTTTGAGGGTCAGTCTTTCGCTTAGGTTTCATTGGGTCAGCTCCTTAGGTGCCGACCAGTAGTATTCATCGGTTATATACTCCTATTTTTTTTGTTCTTGATTGATTCTTCGTTAGCTTCTTTTGATGATTCTGTGGAGATTCGTTGTCCTAGGTAGATGTAGTGGTCTACTTTCTTCAGCTCTGCATTTTTGACTTTTATCGTTGTGTGTTTATTTCTGACATGTTAGTTGTACATGGCCTTAGTTTCGGTGAAGTTCATGTGAAGGCCAACTTTCTTATCTTTTTTCGTTCAGTCCGTCTGGCATTTGTTGTAGGTTCTGAAGGTTCTCTGCAAAAAGGACGATTTGGTCTGTATGGTTACTCAGGTATTTGCTGTCTATTCTGATTGCTTTGTTTTCCCAGTTTAGGTTTCTGAAGATCACCCGAAAGTAGGTTATAAAGAGATTGGGTTAGCTGGATGACCAGTCTTACCTTTTTCCAGCTGAGAGGGCTCTAGGTTTTCAAGTGTACTCAACTACATCAACGAACCTTTCACCAAAGTTATCACGAAAACGCTTGGTGAAAACCAACCATAGGAACAAGCTGGCTTTAGAAGAAGCTACTCAACCATAGACCATCTCTATTTGATAAATCACCTAAAAGAAAAAGCAGCAGAATATATAATGCTACTTACTGTAGCATTTATTGACTTCAAAAGGCCTTCAACTCAGTGGCAATTCCCTAGGTCATTGATGCTATCACTGCGCAAGGTGTTGACCCCGTATATGTCAGAGTATTGCAGCATAAATACCGTCACAGCAGCTCCTTTATCAGGTTAAATAAAAATATGTTTCCGTCTACCTTTTTCAATTGTTCACTAATGCTAGCTCAAGCCAGCAAAAAGCCAAATGGAAAGATTATGCAGCTTCAATCTTCGAATTAGTTACGACTCTTTCGTTTTGAAAACCCAAACACCAAACATTGGTACTGCGGTGAATGTGCAACGACAAGGACTTCAATCAACCTATTGAAACTGGTCTTGTTTTAGCAAATCATTCATCGATTACCGTCACTAACTAAAACTATCACTAAAACTGACAACATATGGAGCTAGAGGGCTGAAAATTTGAACATTCACTGCTTATTATGTACAGAGAAGAAAATTTTGTCGTTTTTTAAATCCTCCCATCAAAACAGGTCTTCAGTGAGGGATCAATTTACAATGTAAGTTTCGGCTGAATTAGTCCTTCAATATCAGTCTCGCAGGGTTCATACTTTTTCTTCGGAAAATTCCGACTTTTACTGTTCACTTTTTTTTAATTGAACACAGCATGCTGCCAAAACATGGATCACATGACGGTTTCTACTGAGTGATTAACCAGACCTGTTTTTTTCTTGCAATTGCCTTTTTCCTTGACATTTTTCCCCAATTCTTTCTTTCCATCTCTCTGTACTTGATTTCGATCGTCTGCTTTTCCTTTACACCGAGTGCATTTTATTCTCTTTTGACTTTTTTCAACATTCTTTATTTGATCTCATAATGTTCATTCGTTTTTTTTTCATTTGTTTTTTCCCCAGTCTTTTGTTTCTTTTTTTTCTCCTTGATTCCTCTTTTTCAATTCCATCACGTCCAGGCAACGTATTCTTCACATGAAGTCTTAACAAATCACAACTATCTTATCAGCGGACAAAATCTGCAATAGACTTCAACGAGAAAGACATACACTAGGCTGCATCTGGCTACTCACTGATCAGTTGGAAAACCAACAAGGGAGGGTACCTGGATAATGCGGTGTTTGCTAAATTATTCCATTGAGATTCACCCTCGTCTTCATTATAAAGTCTCACTCACCCATGACCAAATTTCCTTGTTTTTGAATAATTTTATGTTATTTTCCTTTGCCTATGATTTTATACATTTGTATTTTGAGCAAAAAGTAGAAGTTAACATAGAAATGATACAATGAAATATTAGAATTTTTCTAGTTCACATGATTTCAGCAAGCAATATGCTTAAAACTTAGGATTAAATTATCAAAGATAGTGTTTTCTCATTGTATATGTTTATCACAAATATTACCCTTTTAAGAATGAAAAATACAAACTTGGCTACAGCAGGTTCAAACTCTACTTCTATCCTAACTGAAGATAGATAAATTAAAAAAGAAAAAAAAAAGAAAATGAATGTATATTTATTAGAGTGAAATATACCCAATGTATCTGAGAAGTAAATTTTCGCTATTACCCCCCCACCCACTCATCATCATCATCAGTAGTAGTAGTAGTATTATTATTTTATCGTCCGTCATTAGACTTTCCTCAGGATTCACTAGACCTCTCTATCATTGGCGTCAACATCAACATAAGTTTCTTCAGGTATGAAGCAGGTTTAGCTGTCTGTCTGGCTATTTATGTTAATGTCACGCGCACAGGCCACGCCAATGTAGCTAGAGGACTCTGAATTTAGGCATTTTCTCCTCATTATATCAATAAAAAAAATTGTTTTTAAACCCTCCCCAAAGTTTTCGATAGGCGGGGTAAATTTACAATCTGAGTTTATGCTAAATTTACCCTTTTGTTTGTGTCCAGCATCCATGCCCCTTTTTACTTCAACCCCATGAGAAAAGGGTGGGACACATAGTCGGTTTTAATGTGAGATGGAGAGGAGAAACCAGAAAAATAGCCCCAATTCCCGCAAACGAAGTTCTAAAAGCATCGGGACAAGCCTGGCCTGTCCCTCTGAGTGCAATGGAATAGTACTGCCTCGAGGCGAACTGCTTCACTGCAACTGGGCTGAGTAATAATGTAAGAACCTCGGACGAGTCCATAGGTCTTCAATACGCTTTGCAATACCGAGCATCAGTATCCCTTATTGGCTACGACATTGCACCTGCACACTTGGACTGAACAAATCTATCAAATCCTTCCGGCCCATTGGATGTCTGGATGCAGTACTTACACCTTAAGCTATGATATGGTGCAGATACTACGCTTAGATCAGAGCCAATAGGCCAGAAAAATGATATCTAGGGAAGCTAAATTCACCCCTTTGTTTGTGCTCGAAATCCATGCTTTTTTTTTCTTCTGAAAATTCAGACTTTTTTCTTAGTTGGACTAGGGTTTGACAATACTGCTGGTGTATAGAGTTAAAGATGAAGGAGTCAGGGAAATGAGAAAACAAAGATATATGGTTAGAATTTATCCTGTGCAATCGTTGGCTTTTACAGCTCAAGTGGTAAAGGAGTGGTCACACCACAACAGGTTTTACCGAAGGAAAAGCGATATCAGTTCGAGTCTCGCCGAAAGTTTATTCTTTTCTCCCAATCCACGCTGTTTGCTAAAGGTCATAGATTGTCAGTTTGAGTAATTGAGATGAAACATCATCAAAATTAAGAAGAAATGAATTCTTGTCAAAAATCATTAACAACTGACAATGTTTTATCTGGAGAATTCGGAGATTTTGAAGTGTAAATTTTCACTTGGTGGAAGAGGGATGAAACTTTCAATGACGGTATTTCACCATGTATAATCTGCATCGCCAATGCGCCTCGATTTGGAATGAAAAATACATTTTCCCTTATATGGCATTACGTATTCAAATATGAATAACAATCATGTTTCCGTAGATGGTACGCATCCGAAGTTTTAGATTAGAAACTTCAGGGAATTATACATGGTGAAATGCAGTATAAAAAGTAAAAAGAAGAAAATCTTCTTATTAAAATAGAGCCAATCAAAATAATGCAATGTAAAGAGGCTAACAGAATCAATTCACATTGATACGAGTTTATCAGTAAACTACGTACACACATATTCAAAAGATTCAACATTTCCGCGTACAATCATATCAAAACCTGAAACAGGTAGAAAACGACCGTTTAGAAAAATAATGTACAATTCTGTTTACCCACAATTGAGATTTCACTCGGAAAACAGTTGTGTCCTCATTTTCTTCCATCATTTTCCTTTTGCTGAAGTCAAAGAAATGAACTAAGCATCAGAGTAAAAAGTCAACAATGTCTTATATTGATGGGTTTACCATAACCCACACCACTATTTATTTAAGAATCGATTAGCAAAGTTTGACTATATGTGCGTACGGTTCTTTTTCGTCTACAGACGGTCTTTGCAGCTTCAAAACTGCTATACCTGGGCACTTAGTACGGAGGAAGTGCTGAGCCCAAGTTCCACTCACCCCCTCTCTACAAAGCCAAAAGATTTAGTAGTAGTGGTAATACTTGTCATCCACCCTGAACATGACCAGGCTCGACGATGTCGAAGTGTAAGTAACGTGATTTTACCGCAACTATTAGTGTATCTTGAAACTATTTTCATAACATTATCCCATTGATTATTATTCATTCTAAACCATCTTCAAATTAAAAAAAAATAATCTAGAAGCAGCTGTGAATTTCTATCATTTTATCTTTCTTGTATTTTTTCCGTTTCTTTAGTTCTTTGTAGATGGATAATTTATGAACGTATCTGTTATTAGCGTCATCTCACCTCTCATCCATGATGATAAATTGTCTCCCTTATAATGGATATCTTGTGTCATTCAATTTGCTTGCTCTTTGTCACATGCTATACATGATCCGCCATCTATGTGCTGTTGTCATCAGTACCATATATATATATATATATATATATATATGGATAGATATTTTTTTGTGTCATCCACAGGCATGTATTGCATCTCTTCAATATGGCTACAGACATTATCCTATCCAGCACCGCGAGGCAGAATTGAAACCCTCATTTTGGACCCGGAGGCCATTATCCTAACTCCTACGGAACTCAGTAAGGCTGAATTTAAGCCATATATTCATTTCTACGCAGAAACTCCTCATCCACCAGAGTGCTCTACTATATATATATATATATATATATATATATATATATATATATATATGTATATATGTATATATATATATATATATATATATATATATATATATATATATATATATATATATATATATCATTTATCCATTTTTAATAACATAAATGTCGCTTTGAAAGGAACAAATAGAGCATATATTGACTGAAAATAAAGAAAAATTGACAAATTGAGAACTTGGCGTTGAAATAGTTACTTGAGCCTTTGCATTACCGGCTGCTGTTTAGCTCAATAGTCAGAACAACGCTACGAGAGATAAATATTAATAGATAGATACATAGATAGATGGATAGATAGATAGATAAATTGATTGATAGATATGAGTAGAATGAGATGGATAAATATGAACAGAATCAGAAAGATATGAACAGTATGAGAAAATAAATGTGAACAGATTGAGATAGATAGATAGATTGATAGATGTGGAAAGCACCTTGGTCGATTGCTTACGGACGTTTAGACGAGATAAACATAATATACTATTGTAGAAGTAGAGTTAGCAATGTTTGATTTCTCTCGCTTGTGTGGGCATTGCATGTTGTGGGTGAATTGAGTTCTTGATTACAAAATAAAATGCTGCCTTATGGCAATGCTTGATTTCAGTTTTAACATTTCAGCGATAAAAAGTTCTTAAATGAAACGGTCAGAGTTTTCTCTCGTCCATTTTATTTGAAGATCTATTTGCCTCACATATTTACAAAGAGAAGAACGGGAAATAGGGAACAATGAATAAAGACGAACACTCATATAGGCAATAACAAGAATATTTGATATCAGGTCTGGGTAGTCACTCAATAGAAACTGTCACATAATCAACGTCTTTTTGTAGCATACCCCCCAAAATTGAAAAAGGGGTGATCAATGGATTAATTACTCCTTTCTCTTACTCGTGTTGGACTGTGATCACGAAACAAAAAACTTGATTCTATAAGAAACAAACGTAAACGCTACCAGACACGAACTGATGGATCGACCTAGCAAAAAAATTGAACACCCCACTGAAGAAACTTTCTGGTAGTAGAATCTCACCCCACCAAAAAAAAAAAGAAGATATATATATATATATATATATATATATATATATATATATATATATATATATAGAGAGAGAGAGAGAGAGAGAGAGAGAGAGACAGAGACAGAGACAGAGAGAGAATGAGAAAGAAAGGAAGAGGGAGATAAGTAGATTGATAGTTAGCTAGCCAGACAAGCTTAAAAAACTGAATAAACCCATGTTGACAGTTGTGATGCCAGTTTTTGTTTCTCTTAACAAGAGATTGAGCCATGAGAATTAATTCATTCGATGAAATACTTATGAAACATCTATAAACACAGAAAAGAACAAGTAGCCATGAGTAAATCATCGAAAACTAATTTACAAAGAAATACACGGCACTTGTGATATAATAATCAGAGATAGAGTTGATAATGTCTGAGACATGTAATAGGCACTTTTTGCAATGATACGTAGTATATCAAACAATATAGTATCATCAAGCAACAAAATGGAAAGACAAACGGTAGTATGTTCATATAAGGTCCTGCTAAATGTAAAAACCAAAATTCTGCGAAGAAATATAAACTCGTGATCAGTCATTCACTTGAACTAAAAAAAAAACTATCATACCAAAGGATTTAATAGAAGAAAAAATAACTGAAGAACAAATGTTCAGAAACACATGGTTAATATGTTGATGATCACTGAATGCAAATGTTGCAAGAGATGGAAAAGGATATAATTTCGACGAAAGTTTTTTTTCAATCTCAGAGCCTGAGGGGCTTACAGCTCCAAGTTATGGCTGTTGAGTTGAAAACGTGAATATTCGTCCTTTTTTATAGATAGAATTTAGACTGAGTAATAAGCAAAAACTCGAATTTCAAACATTTGCCTTTGGCGTTGGAATTAGACACTGTCAACCAAAACTTTTAACATCAACATAGGTTCTTCCATTTTTGAAGTGGGTCTGGCTAGCTGGTTATCAACGTATCACTCGTGCTGGCAGAACAAATAGAGCTAGATGGCTGAAATTTTGAACATTTATTCTTTATCATGTATGGAAAAAACATCTTGAATACATCCAAATGAGTTTGTAACAGGGGGTTCAATTTGCAATACAAGTCTATACTAAATTTGTTCCTTAGTTTGTGTCTAACAGCACTTATACATGTATACTGAAAATTTAATTTTTCAGTGATCACAGCCCAACAAAAGGCGAGGGGTTATTCATCACCCTTCTTCAATTTTTCTTAATTGATCGCCCCCTACTAGGATGCCATCAGAATATGTTGGTCACGTGGCGGTTTCTACTGAATGACTAACGAGGTCTGTTTCTTCTAATAAGTTTCATTGACCAAAAAAGCGTAATATTTACACAAAAGTTATTCAAGTGATAAAACATATGCAAGTTGTTATAGCCACAAAATTACGATTGATACTAACACCAAAAACAGAGAAATATGTAAACACCCAATAAGGTAGTGCTGTAGGAGAGCGTTAGAACAGCATTCCCGTATTTTGCTTACGAGGGGAGGACGATGATCCCTCACTATCTTTATGTACTACTGAAATTCTATTTATCTGTTTGTAACCCCAAATTAGACAAATTAATGCATTGTAGCCATTTATTTTGAATTGAATAAAGAGCACCAACTCAAAGAATGCATAAGAAATATTACAGAAATTAGTCAGTATCTAACTAAAATTGTAGAGATCCCTGTCTTTCTGCGTGTATGCATCGCGATAACTCGACAACTAGCCCTTGTACAGTTGACATATATATTAATTAGCACTCAAGGTAGTGTAGAGTCCAGATGTAAGTATTATGGATTAACAATTCTGGATAAATCTAATTTAAAAAAAATTACTATAAATCATGTCCTTTGACTATCTAAATGGGCAACACTGAAGACAAGTGACTAAAATACTTCGAAGCAGAACAGACAGGAAATTGTTTTTTCATGACAGTTTTGCCAACCTGCTCCACACAACATAAAGTCCAGCCCCATCTGAACATGCACATTTGGAATGGACACTGCCCTTGTATTTCTAGATACTTATCCCGTATGGCACCAAAACATCTCTGAAATTCGTTAAATCCAAAAAATATTCTATGGGTATTCAAGCATCCCCACCTCCCTCAAAACCCATCCAGCTGTAAGCGCTTGCTGGTTGGATCGCCACGCTCGCTAGAGCTGGCAGCCCCGTATTCCCTCATCATTTTCTTAGCTATAAACCACTTTAAAGACGTCTATTAAAAGTGAGTAAAATAACAGATTAAAATAGCACAAAAAACAATGAGAACCAAATGGAAAAAATGAAATTGAAAAAAGTGGAAGGGGTAAACAGTTACCCGGCACCGATGTGTTTCACAGGTGCTTTCTGTCGTCTTAGAGATGTAAAGAACCAAGGACTGTAGTTCTTTTTGCCATTGCTGCCCTCTCCTCTCCCAAAATGATGTTTCAATGAAAGAAAATAGTTTGTTATATGCTTCCTATTTTTTCCATTTTGTGTTTTTATGCGCTGCTTTCATGTCCACAAGTATAAACTCTCTCCGAGGACGACGTCGTTTACGCTTCTTTAGTTATATCATCAGTAATGATAATGAATTTTCTCCATTACTATCGATCTCCATCTTTTGTCATTTACATCGTTTTCTCTGTGCAGCACCCATACACGATTGGTTTGCGTGCTGCTATCATCGGAACGTCATATCTAGCAAATTTCTATCTTTTGGCTGGAATCAATTCTTTCTCAACGTCCATACGATAACCGGCCCTTGGGCTGGGATCGGCTAGGTCTTCAGACAGGACATGGCACAAAAATGAATCAAATCGTCCAAGTCGCTGAGTATTCCAACTCTGACATAGCACCTCCCTATCGCGCTAAGGGGGGTATTGGTCTCTCTGATGCCTTTGTAGCACTGGTCACTGAAAAAGGCCTCTACCTGCACATTAGCATATTGGTTTCAGCATTAAACCGGCTCTATGTTGAGTTTGCCCTCGTATGGAGGTGAATAAATGTCAGAATCAGCTGTGTCTCACCCAAAGTGGAGACAAAGCATAGATAAAGTGATATTTTACCTCTGATGCAGTCCCTCTCAATTGCCCTAAAGAAAGAAGCTCACCATCACAGGCAATGGAGATTGGACAATGTTTGCCTTTCCCCACAGTTATGTGTATGGGCCACATTAAACTGGCCAAGTTATTGTAGTGAAGGGATAATTTCAATTTATCGTGTGTCGTCATTCATTCGATATAGCTCTATTATTTTACGTCATATCTTACTTATCATCAGATATTCTTACTTCGAGCATAGATTTATCTATATCATTTTATATTTACACTTCTTTACAAAATTTTGACATTACCCAGTTCCAGTAGGCCCTAAATAGGCTGTATATGTGTAGAAATTTCATATGAGTTCCAGTAATTATGGGTTCTGCGTTCTTTCTAACTCTGATAGTGATGATCAAAGTATTATATATTAGTATTATACGTACATAAATGGATATTAGAACATTTATTGGGGTTTCGAGCGAATGAAGACCAAACCATTTTTGCAAAAACAGAAACCTTGCGTGAAATTTTCTCACATATACAGTCTATTGGAACCATTTAAGGATCTGCTTAAATGAAAATTTCAAAACGAAATGGTTCAACAAAAAAATGGTCAATGTAAAACATTAGATTAAATTCTTGCCTTTTTGATGTTGTCAACACAATATTGGCAGATTAATTCTTCATCCCTAGTCAAATGTATAATCAAAAAGGGGGCAAACCTTCCTTCTCCGTCCAAAGAATTGGTTGTCTTGTTTTATACACCTGTAATATAGGGTTTAAGAATGGAACAGCCATGATGTTGCGTTGACAACATCAATAAAAGTTAAGAAAAGTTGGATTGCTAATGACTTTTCACAGAGTTATTGACAATATCCTGTGTGTATTTATGTACGTGTATGAAAAAGTATTCAAGGTTACAATTTTTTAAATTGCATCTAATTTCCACCGTGTATTTCGAAGCGGTCCATTAGGTTCCTATACAGTCATCTCAGTCTGAAGATATATATATATATATATATATATATATATATATATATATATATATATATATATATATATATATATATATATACACATATATAATTGATAATTACAACTCCTCAGTGTCGCTACAGACTCGATATTCCTTCAAGTACCGCTTGGAAGGGTCGAAACCTTCGCTCCAGTTAACCTTTTGCTCCATCTGTTGTCATTCCTTCCCGCCAAATGTCCCACCCATGTCCATATATGTTGCTTTATTATTTGTATGATATCCATCAGCTCAGTCCTCCCCCTGATCCATATTGATTTTTTTCTGGCTCTCTGTGCGATTCTGTGTTGATTCTCAATTCTTTTTTGTTTCCATGTTTCACATCTGTAGGACACAGCTCATGTATTCATTGTGCACTATACGTCTTATTCACATTAGCAAGGTGATCTTCATTATGTATCCAAATTACCAAATTATTTCTAGCTGAAGGTGATGTGACTTTTTATTCCATTTTCAAGGTCTTTCTCTAACTTTATTACCTGTCTTAAGTAATGTATTCGTCAACTTCTTCTAGAACCTAGCCCTCTGGTCTTTAGGGACACACACACACACACACACACACACACACACATATATATATATATATATATATATATATATATATATATATATATATATATATATATATATATCGGCGTTCGAAATATCTTTTTATTCGCCATAATCCACGTAAATGTTTTAAGCCAACTTCATAATTGGAAAAAATCCAGATCAATAACACTGCATCAATTTCCTGTTTATCTATTTTAAGAATTGGGTTTTGTTTGGCCAGGTGAAGCGCCATGATTGATTATAATTCACTAACATACAAAAAGATGCAGTTAAAGAGAATAAAAACAGGACTGGTTGGTCTTTCAATAAACACTGTTTCATGAACAACAAGTTTTGGTAACATGCCCTGTTGCGTGTAACCAATTAGGAAAATAGGAAACAGACTCAAAATATTGGGAGATTTGAAAGAAAAAAACTTTCTAAACAAGATAAGAGGTAAATGTTTAAATTTTCAGCCCTCTAGCTCCGTAAATGCGGTATCTACACATGATACATACATACATACGTTCATAGCTAGGTAGGCCAACTTGTAAAATGATATAAACCAAGGTTGACAATTTTGGTGACAATTTTGATTGACTAACTAGCCCGAAAGTCAGACCATACTACGATCGTACGTTTCGTGTGTGAAGATCTCGAAAGGGCTATTCCACATTATTCACAGCTATAATTGAATTCAAAATATCTCGAATACTTAGAAACAGCTACAAGAAGTCATTTGCTTCTTTCGATGCGTACATACGCATATACCTAAAATCTACGAAATAGATTTACATTTTATCATTGAATTAAATGTAGCTTTAATCTTAAGCATTTATTCTATCAAAATACTTCTTCATTCAACAAAAATATTACATTTTATCACTATAAAATGAATAAGAATACCATTCATCTTATCAAAAATGATCTAAGAAGCAATTCCTGATATCTAGATGCAACCAAAATCATCTCGATTTACATGAAAAACATTTAAATTATAAATATTGAGCAAGGAACGTAACTTGTCAAAATCTTATTGGCAACACTAACAAAGGACGTAACTGACATTATGGTCCACCAGCCAGTGAGGGTAATCGGTGCTAGAGATTCTAGCCCTTCTATAATGAGATACTAGCGCATCTAACAAAATAGGAGAAATGCGACGAGTATTACCAACCATTATACACATATATTTCTTTTATCTAATTTTTCGTGGCTTTCTGTCGATCATAACTATTCAGGACGTCAGATTAAGATAGAAAGAATATTAACAAAAAAATGTAAAATGGTTGACAATGTTTCATCTTATGAAAAAATCGAGATATCATTACTACTGCTAACATTACTAAGTGAACATAAAAACATTAACAAAAATGGTGATCGAGGAGAAATGACGGGTAAGTCTACATGGTTAGATTTGTTCTTCTACCAACCGTAAAGGCTTTTCAGACTTCCAAGCAGAAGAGCAACTGGTATGGAAAACCAAGCTCCGCGAGGGTTCGAGTTAATCCAATAGCTTTAACACATCTTTCATTTCTGGTCTGCAGTGTTTACTAACGACTGTGCATTGACGAGGGCAAGGCCCAAAAGCTTCATGAAATTGTCATGGTATAATCTTTGTAGAAAGTCAGTAAGGTTCACTTACTGAGTTTCTGCTACCATGACAAATCGCAGTCTTCGTTGTGAATTGAACCCAATTTGCGCTTATTTTGTTACTGTAGCTGGGGAGGGTGTTCTTTAACGTTGTAAATTACCAACTGGCAAAACTCTAGCGCACATTTTTTAATTTCTTTCAGATCATTGACTGAACCAATCCCTTCTTGGTCGGACCAAGAAATTTTTGGTTCCCTACATATTATCAGCATTAAATAAACAAATGAATGGATCAACAAGCTATCGGATAAAGTGATGAATGGACGCTTTATTTAATCGACACTTCTAAAAAGATTTGTTTTGATGTTTCCACCTTTAAACAATAACTTTTCTTTACTTCTTTGGTTTCTGATTTCATTAGGAATTAAACTGTTCGAACAATGGACTAGGACACATTAGGTTTTAAGAAGAAATAAATGAAAGAGCAAAAACAAATGGTCGCTTTGTTCTCAAATGTTTCTTTTTTTTCCGCCCAAGTCTGTCAATGAATGTAATTGGCTAATTTGAGAAATCTCTTTCCTTCTCAGTTTCAGCTTGTGAAAGTTTATTGAAGCATGTTTGAACATATTATGGAGAGAATAAATAATGATTGAAATGATATGTATACTTTCACAGACATGACGAAGGACCGTCCAAAGTGTAGTTGTTAACTACGTTTTCAACTGCACGTACATAAAATACAACTTATGGCAGGCAACCAAGTCTTGTTTTTTTGCTTTAAGGTCTTCCGATTTGTATGTAATTATACTGGTTTATACTTAGTTCAAATACTTAATCACTGTTACCCAAAACTGATCGGTTTAATCACTGTTGCTGGGTTTAGATTAATTTAGCGCTCTGACAATTATATGTTTCTATTTATACATATCTAGATTTCATACACATATCCCCTAAATGACTAGGGAATATGGCTCTTTTGTTTTTTGAACCTCCCTCTATATTTCTAATAAATGGTTCAATTTATAATGAAAGTTTATGCCAAATTGGTCTCTTAGTTTGTGGCCAACATCACTCACACTTATTATTCTTCAAATTGTACTCTTTAGTTATCATAGAACCAAAAAACAAGCAAAGTAATATATTCATTTATCACCCCTTTTTTCAATTTTTCAATTGATCATTCTATCGAGTGATTAACAGGACCTGTGTGTTTCGAAAAAAGCATAGTTGTATTTTCATCAAAGTAAGTTATTTTTCACCATCAGTGCTGCTTAATTTACAAGGTAAAAAGCAGCATATGTAGATGGCTGTGATTCATAATTTCCATGGAATACTAATGTTATTCCGTCCAGTAAAAGTTGTTTTTTTCAACTTTACACAGAAGAGATATTTCATTTTACGCCCTCTCCATGGTCATTATCATTGCTTAAAAAATCGCATGAAAACGATTCATACGAATTTGAATTAAGTTTCTGGTCTATAATGGGAATAAATCAACTTGGCTGTTACATATGAAATGTCAATTTTTGAATAAAAAGATAAAGGATATTATAACCAACAAAAGCCGTGAATATTTATTAAAAATATGAGCCGTTTGAAGCAATGAGCTTTTTTCAATGATAGTTTAATTTCTATAAAATTATTTAGGTCCACTTGTATCTACAAACTTTTCACCACAGTTATCACGAACCAAATTACCAAAATGCTAGACGAAAACCAATCACGGGAATAAGCTGGCTTTAGAAGAAGCCATTTAACCATCGACCATCTCCATTCGATATATCAACTAGAATAGAAAGCAGCAGAATATAAAATAGCATCTATAGACTTCAAAAAGTCTACGAACTCAGTAGGAATTCCCAAAGCCATCGGGGCAATCGCTCCACAAGATGTAAACTCCGTATATGTCAGAGTTGCAACATATACATCGTTACAGCAGCTCCTTTATCAGGCTAGGTAAAGACCCAAAGCTCTTTTAGTCCCTAAAAAATGATACCAGTTAACCTAAACTCTCTACAGCCTGTCTTGAGATGATCTTCAGAAACCTAGATTGGGAAAACAATGGAATCAGAATAGACAGAAGATATCTAAGTAACTTCAGATTTGCAAACGGCATCGTCCTTTTTGCAGAGAACCTCAACAACCTCCAAGTTGGGCTAGTTAACTGAACGGAGATAGCAAGAAGTTTGCCTTAACATAAAATTCAGCAAAACAAAGATCATGTACAACAAAGACGTCAGAAATGAACGCACGACGATCAAAATCGGAAATGCAATGCTTGACAAAGTAAACCATTACATTTATCAAGGACAACGTGTATCCATAAAATCCTCAAAAGAAGAAGAAACCTAGCGAAGAATTACTGTAGGGTGGTAAGCCATCAGTAGAGCAAGTCCAACTTCCCAGAACCAGAAAATCCCATTAGTCCTGAAAAGAAAGATATAGAACCACTGCATCCTCCTGATAGTCACTTATGAAACTGATGCATGGAACTTCACCAAAAGAATGGCCTGCAAATTGAGAACCATAAAAAGTCTAAAAACATGAAACATTGCTTTCTCTGACTAAAAATGAATGACTGGCATCAATACCACGTTTTTGTTATAATTCTTCAATTAGTGATCAAAAAGATCGGCACTTGGCTGATTGAAGTTATCTATTTCAAACAGAGACGGATGTTTGAAAAGGATGTGATTTCTAAAAAAAAAAAAATCTACAATCACTCTTTCTTTCATTTCATCATTCTCTCCCTCTCTCTCTCATTCCAAATAAAGTTAATAGAAATGATAATAGAGCACTCAGTCGTTACCAAATTACTGTTGGTCATGATCCCAGCTCATGCTACCTTAATGGCAACCAAAAGGGACGCAACCATCCCCGAGCGGCAGTTTGCTAGAATAGGAAGAGATGGAAGAAATGGATGAATAAGGATAACAAACTAGTTATGTATTGTTACTTTAAAGGCGAACAATCTGCGTGGTGCTGTAGAGAACGCATTCTAAAAATATGGAAAAAAAATCAACAGTGGAGACATCAAGTCATGGCGCAGCTGATCAAGTGAAACAAATCCTGAGAAATAAATGGCTCTCAGAGATCAAACTACGGAAAATCTGCAAGTAAATAGAAAAAGAAGAAAGCGGCTTACCCGAAGATAACCCCTCAACACACACAACATAGTAAATGACGAAATAAAAACAAATTGAAACAATAAGAAAAACCTTGACAAAAGGCAGACATAATAAAGAGACGTTGACACCACAACGAAATGAGAAAATCTCTGATACTAACTCTAAAAGAAATGATGAAAAAAGAGAGGATGACACTGCAAGGACTGGTAAAAACTATATGAATCAACCGGACATATCAACCGAAATAGAGCTGAATAACCTGATCTACAGCGGCGTAAAAATGGTGAGGGACCTCTTCACAGCTCAAGAAATCATGAATAACAGGAACAAAAAGCCAACCTGGGAAATAAGATTAAAAAACATAGATTTCCAAACTACATGGAGACGAACGACCACTGAACAATATATCACCATATACGAACAGACCATGAGCAAGACCATGAGACAAATACAAGATAAGGAAAAAAAGGCGTGTCCATGGCAGTGGAAAGGAGACACTGAATGGGTGACTGAAGGCAGAATGACCCTCACCCAAAATCACACTGAAAACCAGAACTAGGCAAGTAATTATCAACCAATCACATGCTTACCACTAATATGAAAAATCATGACCGGAGAGATAGCAGAGAGAATATATATATGGTAAGAAGGGGACAACTACCAGAAAAACAGAAAGGAGAGGAACCAAAAGGACGAACGACTTGCTATACAGATGATTCTAAAAAAGTGAGAAGAAAGAGTAAAAATGTTGCAATGAGATAGATTGGCTATAAAAAACATAATCCAAAATAGCTTGATACTTAGATGCCTAAGGTTAATCAAGACCAGTGAACCAGTGGTGAGATTCATTGTCAAATCTATTGAAGACTGGAAAGTAGACTTGACAGCTTCAACAAAGTAAAAGAATACAGCTATGATATTGGTATGGAGTTTGGAATAGAAAAGCGAACACAAAAAAGCTCTCAGTGGTAGAAGGAATCGAAAAAGTTGACAACAAAAAATCAGAGCATTGATCACACAGGAAAGATATAAAATACCTAGAAGTTCTCAGAAGTGACACGATAAAACGAGAAGAAATGGAAGAGAAAATAGAGAAATAATACCTTAGGAGGATAAGATAAATACTAGATACCACCCTAAATAGCAGAAATCTGATAAAATGATAGAACAAATGGACCAGACAAGTGGTGTCAGCACAAATTGGAGACAGCCCTGGAGAACGAAAGCCATGAATTACTCTGGGACTTGATATCGAAACTGACTACACCATCCAAGCGAGGACACTATATCTGGTGATCATGGACAAGAAGAAGAGAGCCTGCCAAATAATAGACGTGGCCGTACCTGCAGACCACAAAGTAAATAGAAAAGAGAGACAGAAAAGCTGTGAAAATACCAGGACCTGAAGAAAGTGTTGAACAATAAAGTCAGGATAGTACCAGTAATTACAGAACTGTACCAAAGACACTGAAAATGAAATTGGGGGAACTGGGAATAAGAGGATGGATTGACAGCAAAAAAGCATAGTGGAGGCAGCACAAATTACAGCGCTGCTGTGACAGGTGAGGACGATATGAGAAGAGGGGTTGGGGACCAGAGGAGACTCACTGTCACTCGACCGATATCCACCGGGCACTTGGCGTGAAATCGTGGTCCACAGCACCAATATAGACTGCGAGAGAGTAAAGATTAGGGCTGGAAATTTGAAACGACATGCCGTCTCCGGCGGTGACCACCAGGCAACTGGTGTGAAAATGCTAATTATAAAAATAGTAATAAAAAAATTTTGAACAAGCGCTATATTTTTGTAATGACGTTTGTAGGAATTTATATAAAGAGAAATATACCTATTGTTAATATAGAGGAAGTCAAGAGAAAGACAAAGATCAAAAATGAATTTGCTAACAAATAAGTAATAATTGATTTAAAGTCAACTGATGATTTAAAGGAGTAATCAGGTCAAGTCAATGCATGGTGATGGATAACATACGGAACATTGGCAAGAAGGTTAGTCACTGAATGTGCCTCCATGTATAAGGAGATAATGTTAAGCCTTCTAGCTCCATTGGTGCAGCTTGTACACATGATGCATTCATTCGTAGCAAGCCAGACAAACTTGAAAGCTAAAGAAACTTATGCTGACAATTTTGGCGACAGGTTTGGTAATAAGGAATTATTGATTTAATATCAAAAGCGCCAAATATTGCTCGTGTGAATTAATGGATCCAATGTGATCGAAAACTACATAGTAGGTATTAATTATTGATTTTATTCTATCATAAAGGAACATATTAATTGAAACACTTTCAACTGTTTTTTTCTTGAAGAAAAGACAAACAACAGAAAGAAACTATGTCTCCTTTTTTTACTACTAAAACACCTGGATATATCTCGGTCAGTTTAATATCAAACTGAGACAGGACTTTTATTCAAAAAATCAATGATCGGTTAGTTTTTGCTTTTTTACGAAAACAGAACGTAAAATAAGCTGATTTACTTATTCACTCAGGCAAAATAGTCACGGCTGCTAAAAAATTACACGCTGAAAAAAAGTTCCGAACGAACATTTCCAATTTCTCAAGCATCAACAATATTGTATCAAACTACCAATTATCACCTTCATGCATATACAGGGACTGTTATCAACCAACACATAAAGGATAGATACCAATAGACAGACTTTTACATGCAATTTTCCCATGTTTTACTTTTTATCAATAAAGGTCATGTCATTTTTTCATTTTTTCGTTATCTCAAATATATTGTACAATTTTTCAAACCTTGCATTTTCCTGAAATTTCTATTTGTCGCTAAAAACATCGTCTGGCGAAGGGAGTATTTGTAACAGCCTAACACTAGCAGCTATAACTAAGTTGCAGACAACTTTTTATCGTGTCGGAATCAATCAAAATTAAGACTTTATATTTTTCTACTGGGTTTTGAAATATGAAACTTACAGTGTATTTAAAAGACATGTGTTTTCTCATTGTTATAAATAGTTAGCTTTCAAATTACCTTCACACCAAGTAAAATGAAATTAGAAAGATACAGAATCAAATTCATCTAGGTCTAAGTCTGAGCGTCTCTGCTTGGTACGACATTAATACATTCCATATAAATTAAAAAACGTAGATGATCTCAGCCCACACTATTTTGTGTTTTTCCAGCAACGTATAACTTGGATGTAAAATATATTTTCTCCGAAGCTAACTTCTTTAGGTTTACTTTCTAAAATTCTATTATTCATCTCTACTTTCATTATGCTTCATTTACTCTAGCTTTCAAAAGACTCTATTATTAAGATTACCATATTTCCAGAGTCAGATGATCATTCAATTTCTCTATCCACAAATACCTCTTCTTTATAATTATAACCTCGTCCTATTTAATTTCTATAACTTTCATTTTGCCTTGGAATGACGTGATATGGTCACTGTTGAAATTCTAAAGTCCTCAAAAAGTGTTCAAACTGTATGGTTATTGTTAATTGTTTGTCATTAAGAACATGCTTGGACCGCCATCGTTTTTTTGGTATTCATATTTCCAGACCTAGATATATCGAACCAACGTTGAATAGTTCATGTTTTAGTAGCGTTTACTCGAAAACTTTGTTGGCGTTATCGGCAGCTTGAACAGCATTATGTCGTATTTTGAATTCGTGCTAGAACATTAGTCGACATTGCATGATACTTTTTGTTGTTAAGGGTCCAGAAACCTCCAATGATAACGAATTATGTCTATATTTAAATTAAATATGCTAGGATGCAATTACTTTTGTAAATTTCAAACATTTGTCGAACACCAGTACACAATCTGGCGTTGACTTTGTTCTCCTACCAAGGTCAAGAACAATAAAAACAACACTCACCAAATTTAGATGTGTAAACCAATATATGAAACCAACATTCCCTTACTGTGATTTGAACTGATCTTAGATATAAACGAAAATGTATCTGACATATACGCAAGGGCTTATTTCATTCTAATGAATAGATACATTTTTATGAAGAAAAGTCTTTTTATAACTTTTATTTCTCATATATCCGATACAGAAGTTATAGTATTCATCCTCAGTCAGAGTAGAAGTAGTTGGAGAAGAGTTTGACCCTGCAGCAGCCAGTTTTTTTTTAGCTCAATGGTGTAAAAAAACAACATTCCATGTATAACAACCTAATACGTAGCTTTGGGTGTTGGCAGAAGTTTGCCAATTACTATTATGCATACAAAAGTGTTGAACAAACGCCACGGCGGGACGCCACTAGGCAGCACCTCTGATCATCTGGTGACTAAAACTGAATAGTAATCTAATTCTAAAGTCATTTGATGACTCTACGGTTACTCAATTTCCAAAATAAGGTAGGATATGACATTTGTTGTATTTTTTTTTTGTCTTTGTAAAACTAGCAACTGCTTCAAAGAAGGCTGAAAGGCCAGTCAAAATGCATGGCATCAAGATACAATTGAATCAATCTCTTACTGTGTCTGTGTACAATCACCGCAAATGCTTAACAACTGGCCATTTTACGGAGTAGACGTTTTCAGATATATAAGTCAGCACATAAGGCGATGCAATATTTTTTGGATCAGTGCTTCTCGAAAAATCGAATGCAAATAAATAAAACTCGTCATCACAGTCAGTGATTGAATAACTGTAGCGTCAAATTTGAAGTCTGGTCGGAATAAGTTCTATTTATGACAGCATTGACATTTTCCAATAGAAACATCTCTGAAAATATCTAGAAACGTAGATTCTTCAGAATCAAGATATTATTAATAAACCACTCAAAATAAGGTCAAAAACCTATTTTTCCAAATTTAAACAAAAAAAAAACAAAAAACAAAACAAAAAAAATCCGAAGTTGTCCAGCAGAGTACTGATGCCAACGTTCAAGTCTGTAGACTAAATGGTATGGTCAGGAGCGTACAAACACACAAACACACGCACAAATAAAAAGGGATAGAAGCCTTCAACAGTTATTGAACATTACTGATTAAACATATTGTTATGATATATTTGTCAACAATGAGATTTTCTGTGAACAAACTACGGAAACCATTTTTTTATGAATCAGAATGATGTATGTCTTCCCGTTTCATTTGTAGGTTTTGAAAATAATAGGTTATGTAAGTTATTAGGATCAGATAATACGCTTTTTTCATATAAATATTATGTAATTGACGATCGGTTTCATCTTATTCATTGCTATATCATTCAATTCATTCCGTTACTTCCTTAGAAGAGCATGATAACCAGTATGCTGTAATTGAAACATTTAAGGAAGCCCACATTACACTGTTGGGTAGCACGATGAGATATTTACTCAAAGTAACGTAAATATCAGGAGATACCGACCTCTACATTTGTGATCCCATCGCTAATCATGACATATTATTCGCGTTATTTTGAATTTTTTTACGTTTGCCATCAGTAAAGTTAAATCATCAACTTGATGATACTTGAGAACTTTCCCAATATCTGAGAATGAACTATAAATCGACTTTTTAAGCATCAAGTATTTTCCTTAGATGGATTATATTAGTCTGTTGAGACCCCATAGGCTTGATACTCTGATTAGCACGATGCTGCTTTATGTTGGAAAGTCAACTTATCCGGCAAATATTGGACTTGGGCTCAACTTTGGGGTCAGCTTATTCACTGGCTTATTCGGTGACTGATTTTGTCATTGAAAACAAAGTTTTATCAGCCAAACTTATGGTGGCTGATTTTTAAAAAAGAAAAACGCCAAACGATAGATATGATATTTAAGGTCATAGGTCATAATCAGAGATTTTCGTATTGTCAACCTTCAACTGGCTGCTACAAAGATTTGAACTCGAGACGTTATGGTTCAAAACCCCCAGTTACAGAACTACAACTCGAACAAAGTGGATCTTGAGTCAAGCTCCTTGCTATCCAAACGTCCATGGTTGGAAATATCTTCTGGTCGACTTGTCGAGAGTTCTTACTGATGCAAATAAGAAGTAAAAATAGTTCCCTTACACTGGCTACGACATCATCTGTCCCTGTCCAGAATTCACATATCACAAGTTTCCCTGTGTTGGCAACTTCCTCAAAGTTTCTGAAATGGACATAGAGGTGACAAGCACCCGAAGTGGCGTCACTCACTCCATCATACGCTACTTTACCAATGGTCAGGGGATGAGAGACGAATCCATGCCTCTCCCAAGGGCATTATTGCCAGTTTCGGTATTAGTTGGAGTTTGAACTCGGCACATCGAGTCCATTTTCCTAACTACTAACTTATTGGCTACGTAGACGATAATAAAGGTCTTTGTACACGGTGAGATATCGGTGAGTTTTGCATGTCTGCACACGGTTCTATTCCGGGATTAGCAAAGAAATATAATTAAATCTATTGGTCACAGTCTTATCTTCATTCTCTCTCATGCCCGGTCGGGAGAATCGGTAGGGTTGTGCTTGCAACGGGAGGTGGATGGGAAGTTTTCGTTGGAGTTAGTTTTGTCTATCCGATCGGGTGGCGTCAAAAGAGCAGACACAATAGGGATATAGACAGGCACAGGCATAGGGGGTGCAGGTGGGCCAACAATTTCGATGGGTGCTACTCCCGAGGCGTTGCAAGAAGTGGGCGATTATTCTGTACGCCGTGTCCATGCATAAATCTTGCATTTAGCACTGATTACAAAAATATTTAATGAATAGTTTGAATAGGGGGCTACATTTCCCATTTTGCCTGGGACTATTTTCTACTCTGTCCGTTTCTGGGAATAAAATGTCCATTCATTTCGTCATAGTATTGTGATGAGGGAGAAAATAGTGGAAATATATTATGGTTGTGGTTGCAGTAATGTTTATGAAGGAGACAAGGAGAAAGTCATGAAAGAGTGGTAATATTGAAAGAAAGAAGAGAAAAGAAGGTGGAGAGAAGGAAGACAATGAAAAGAAGGTAGTGGAAAAGGAAAAGAATTGAAAGAAGACAGGGAAAAAAAGAAAAGAGGGTGAGTAGGTAACAAAGACAGAGGAACGACGGAAAGGAAAGTTATATGGGGGTAGGAGGAGCAAGGGAAGAAAGAGGATGAGGTAAATAAATATAATAATTCTCTCTTTATTGAAAGAATAGAAGAAGAAGAAGAAGAAGAAGAAGAAGAAGAAGAAGAAGAAGAAGAAGAAGAAGAAGAAGAAGAAGAAGAAGAAGAAGAAGAAGAAGGTAGAGCAGGAAAATAGGTGGATGGGGTGGAAATGATAAATTTGGAGAAAGGAATGAATTGTGAAGGGGAAAAAAGGATGATATATTTATTCATGAGTGAGATATCTTAAAAAATCCATAGTAGCGTCTCTGACTACAATGCGACTGAATTTCGAAGAAAAGCTTGAATTTAAAATCTCAAATCAGAAAGAACGGCTCTCAGCCTCTCCGATATGAATGCAAAATTACTAGCTTTGATTAGAAGAGTCCATTGTTATGGAGAGAGTACCGAGAAAATAAGATTGTTTATAAGTAGATAATCACAATCAACTCACTAAATGTAATTATCTAACCGTAACTATGGGCGCCCGCTACCACTTTTCCATAGGCTGAGACAAAACATATATTCCGGAAGGTGGGTTGAGGATACGAAAACATATATTTCCAGGAAGTGGGGCAAAGGGGTATATTACTATATTATATATCTCAGAGGCCACCCTGTTACATCATAAGCATTCCACCCGCCAATCGTTGTGTAAGTACAGCTCACTGTATAACTCAGATGTCAAATGGTGCATTTGACCATTAACAGCGATGCATGACCTGACCCCCGGGTGACACAGCAGAATGAACACTAGCAAATAATGACACTTATTTCACAGAGGAACGTCACGGTTCCTTATCCTTTAATGATTATAAGGTTTCAACTTTCAAATCCCCTCGCCCACAGTGAAAAAACCTGATTCAATCTGGGAGGGGGGGGCTATCATTGCAACTTTCTTCACCGTCGACATCTTGATTGTTCGAAACCCGATATTCACAACACAACCATTGCAAATTATAGACCCACGAAAAACGTTGAAGGAGATGGAAATGATAGATATAATAATAGAGATTATAGTCTCATGGAGGTCCAGCGAAACTTGGGGAGGGGGTTCCATGTCAAGCAACAGACGGTAAAAGCTACTGCTGCTGATGATGATGATTGGAGTCAAAAAGAAGAACATGTCTCGTGGTACATAATGCTATATTTTAGGAAAATATTTTTTTTTCAATAAACACATAAATTGTTAAATATAAAAAAAGATGATAAGTTTGGGCGGCTCTGGCCAGTTTTTAGACCTGTCAAAGCGATTGGAAATATGTTTACCGTTTCATATCCAACTCATTACGTGTTTATTCGCAATAAACACAATTAATGCTCAATGTAATATTGCTTTTGAGATCATCTAACCGTGACTATCATTACAACTTTCTTCACTGTCAACATCTCGATCCTCCAAAACATGATATCGCAATTCAACCATGGCAAATCATAGATGAAAGAGATGGAATTGATAAATAGAATAATAAAGATTATTGTCTTTGATTAGAGACCTCAAAAATAAAATTGCCACCCAGTTTAGGCTAGGGTCGCCCCATAGATGGCTACCTCGATTAGAACCTATAGAATTTGCTTTGACAAATTCGAACAGTATATCATGCATAACCTGCAATTTTCCCGAGAACTTCCAGCTCAGAAATTCAGATGTATATTATTGACGGAAGCGATTGCAATGCATTATTGTAAACACTGGCTAATACATTTTCCATTCGAAATTGACGCTCAATCGTAGCAGAGTATAAATGGTAAAATACAGTATTTACCCCAAACCAATAAGCAATATTTCCTACTTGTTGCTTTGCTTGTTAGCTGAGATAGAAGCGTCTTCCTCACCATTATCAAATTTTGAGCCCAGAAAAGAGTCGGAATCTCGAGCAATCTTCTTGACACATTCATTTCCATCCGGCCTTTGGCCCTACTCAAGTAAGCTTAGTAAAATGGAATAATATCCTCCGTTCAGGGTTGACCGAAAATGAATTTTACAGCGAATTTTTTTTCAGTGTTTATACAGTGACAAAAACCTGCTCATCCAAGTTAGAAGAGAAATCAACCTTCAATTTTTTTATGAAATTCAAACGAATTCTTACTGTCGAAACATTTTCAAAAATCGATTTATAAACTTCGATCCGAAATTTCAATGCATTCTAATATAAAAGTAAATTCATGAGTTGTATCTGAATATTGCACAAGAAGTGCTCCATTCAACAACATTTATTTCGTATCTGTATTATGAGTCAACTTGGCTTTTGAAATCAGACAGTATTCCTGGTCTTTGCATTTTTGTTCATCATGGCAAAAAAGAGATGCAGTGTCCACACATAAAATGAAGAACGAGTCACTAACCTTTCTGCAAAAGGCCATCGTCATACGACTAACGACGAACACGTATTATTTTAACACCGACTTTTGATTAAAAAAAGTGTTTATAGAAATATTCGTAAAAATTCTTAAAAATTGAAAGTAAAATGGAAGTAAAACTGGAAACTGTTGACTAACGCTGTTATAGGTAATTCTTATATGAATATAGCTAAGATAATCCTCTAGATACTACGTCTACCTCAACTGAGGAGAGGAAACACGTGACCAACCAAACCATACGAAATATAAAGGTCAACGTTGACATTGTTATCGGTGATTTCAAGATTTCTTTATAAATGTATTTACATATTTTCAGTGAGATATGTTCACGAACCGTTTTGCCTCGAAATAGCACTAATTCATATTTTTGTTTAAAATCTTACCTGACAGATTTTTGTTTTTTCTCGTCCTGAGAGGGAGGTTGTGGCCTTACTGTGTGTACCATTCTTGTGGCCCCGTGCTAGACTACAGTAAGCTTAAATATCTGTTGGACGCTCACCGTAGAGTAATGGTTCGTAAACGCATCTATTGGTGGTAATGTCATGAGTTTGATCCTTCCTGGGAGTCCCCCTATTGTGACACTGTATTACACTCCATTAAGCTCAGTAATTAACTGGGTGTCTGATGTAGGTTGATGCTTAACAAACAAAAGTCGATCCAAATATTTTCCTTGATGAGAAAAAGCTACAAAATAGGAATAACTTTAAACGTTTAAATTTCCAGCTATCGAGCTCTATCGGTGTTGCTTGTGCGTATGACATATATAGCGTGCCAGACAGCCAGAATCACTAAAACAACCAATGTTGACTATGTTGACAGTTTTGGGTGTATCTAAGGTTTGTGAAGCACCAAAGGTTTTTATCAGGTTGCCGTTTGTCAGTCTCATATAAGCAGATTCTTCCACTGTACGAAATCTCAAATGAGGTTTTCTTTATATCGTATGGTGAAGAGAGTGACTCCACTTTGGATGTTTGTCTATTTCTGATATCACAAACTTTGAACAACTGGCCAAGACACAGAAACTTGAAACCCAGACAAGAATGGATGAGCCTGTAACTAGCGTAAGAACGCTACTTACATTTTTTTCTCTATTATATGCTCATTCATCAGAAGGTGTTGCAGTCCCTTTTGGTTGGTCATCGAGTTTCTCTCTTGTCTTCCTACCACATCATCATCAACATCATCATCCTCATGGATTGACTCTACATATTTGAGAGGGTTCTTCATGGGAGCACTTTGAAGACGACAGTTCGTCGAGGGAGCTGAAGAAGGTCTGGCAACAGGGGGGAAATCCGTTTTTGCAGCATTGTCTCTTTGCGGATCGGGAAAGCGGAAAGCCTTTAGACCTCTGCATTACTTTTAAACTTCTCTAGCCAACCTTATCACACTGGACAACCTTTTTAACACGTTTTTCTTCGTTCTTTGTTCTTTGATTATATTTCATGATTTTTTGATTGAATGTATTTCACACATCGCAATTAGAGATAAGGGAAACTTGGGATAAACTTGGTATACGGGAAGCGATAGCCAGCGTAAGGATACTAGTTAGCTAGCCGAGAAGGATCAGTCCTTAGACCTGACGAAGCGAATTGCAAATATGTTCACCTTTTCAGATCCAAATTATTCCACGTTTACTTATAATAAACACAATCAAGTGACTAAATATAATATCGCTTTCGACCTTATCTAACCGTGACTATCAGCACAACTTTGTTTACTGTCGACACGTCGATCTATCTTTCGAAATCCGATATTTGCACCTCAACCATGGCAAATTACAGACCCAAGAAAGCGGTGAAGGAGATGGAAGTGATAAATAGAATAATAAAGATTATATTCTTTGATTACAATACTAAACTCTGCGTGAAGAGCCAGTGAATAAATAAGTACATAAAATAAAATTGTCATCCGGTTTGAGTGCCAATACTATCACGTAGATGCATGTCTCGATTAGATGTTCAACTTTTAACTGAATCCCACACTGCATGAAATTCATTCCAGTTAAATCATATACACGCACACACACACACACACACACACACACACTAACACATGTATGTATATATGTATCTCTTTCACTCTATCTATCTATCTATCTATCTATCTATCTATATATATATATATATATATATATATATATATATATATATTATTTTCTATTGTTTGCAAATAAGTTGCTTTTTTACAATGTCAAAACATTGAAGGGGGTGTCCTAAGTTTGTGCTGTAGTTATTCAAGCGGTTCCGGCAAAAACTATCCGTCGGGTTCAATGGTACTTGCTCGGAAGAGAACTTGCTACAAAAATATACATATTGGTCAAATTTTTTATCATATCAGATTGTTGAAATGCAAGGACTTTGGGCCCCTAATGATAATGTGTCATAACGAAGTTCCCAAAGTTGTAAGAATTATTCATTCTAGTACTTTTGACCATCATTAGTCATTGTAAAGAATAAAGTGTGTTAATGTTACGAAAATTGTGTGATGTTAAATATCGCATTTATGATGACTTTTAATTTATATTTGTATGTAAGTCACTTGTTAGGTAGCGTCACTTCCGTTTGGAAGTTTTACAGGCATTTTAAAATACCAGCTTTAAGATCAAAAGAAATTTTATCAATTGTCAGTAGCTTGACTTTGATGGTGATGGCCTCGGGAATAAGTAATCTGTTTTTACTGTTGGTACTGCAGATAATTTCTTTATCATCAACAAAGGGCTGACAGATATTGGTGGAGCTTGTTATTCTGTCTGATATGTTGGCAGATGGGACTTTGATCGGGTAGTAAGCATATTAATCTACGTGAAAGGAGTTAAGTATATGATATATCATGTTATTGTTTTAGTTATTGCTGCCGTAGATACTCTCCCAAAGGACATGCAAATTCATAAGCAACAAAAGAGACGTAAAATTCATGAGCAACATCATTCATCTTTAACTGCTTCTCTATTGGGCAAGGGCGAGTATTGCTGGTAACGACGAGATTTAAATCTTTTTTTGTAATAAAAAAATCTTAAAAAATCTACATAAAGTTACATAAGCACACAGTCCATAACCATACTCTTATTCAAAACATATACAATAGATATTCATACGTCATCAAATAGTCTTTGCTTGGCAGTTAAGATAGATACGTAACTCGCCAACCAGAGATTGGTGTTCGGCGTTAGTGGTTAGCGTTCTAACCAACGAAAAAACCTTAATCTTGAATACTGATTCTCAAGACTGGCAGGTTTTTCCCCCAATACACACACACACACACACACACACATATATATATATATATATATATATATATATATATATATATATATATATCCAGCTACTACTTCCTGAAAGTTTGAAAAGAAACACAAACTGAAAAAACAATAAAATTTAATTAATATAATTTTTTTCGAGTGCTCAAAGCATGCATGTAATGTAGATAGAGCTTTATAATGCTGGGTGTTTGGGGGAAAATAAAGTATAAGTTTATATACAATTTCAGAAAGTACTGACTCCGCGACGTCCATGATAGAGAGGTCTGGCAAATCTTGAAGAAGGTTTAATCCCAACGACGAACACTAAAAGGCAGCTGCTGCTGCTACTGATGATGATGATTATAAATTGCTACATTTGATTTTCTGCCGACTGTAGATTTCTTGTAGCTCAAGGGGTGGGAGTAGCTGGCATGGAAAGACAGACTTTCCGAAGTATAAGTCTAGATCTGACAATTTTTGATTATTTGCGCTTGGGCCATGGCAGAGAAACTGAAGGTTGTGAATGAAGCAGGGATGTTTAGTTGGATCTGTAGACTCGACAACTGCAGGATGTGCCGGAGCTTTGCGGGGCGCCATATGTTCGAGGAATTCTGAAAGAAAATGATCAAAAAAATAAAAAAAATAACCTAAAGTAATCTAAAAAATAATCTCGAAATAATTGCATGTGATGCCGTTGGACCTAGCTGTAAGAAAAATTGCCACGGTTTCCTCGAATCAACAAAAATCAAATTCCAGGCTGAAAATGGACAAGATACAAAGAAGTCTGGTTATTTACTAGATAAAAACCGTCACGTGACCAATGTCTCATAGCAGCATGCCAAAATTGAACAAATGGAAAACGAAAGGTGATCACTGAATAAGTTACTTCGCCCAACTTTTGTTGTGTCATGACAATTGAAAAAAAAAAGTCCTATTTAAAAGAGCTAAAACAAACGAAAAAAGAAAAAACCCAAAAAACAAGCGAGAAAGCCGTCGGACACAAACTATGTGACCAATTCAGCATAAACTTAATTTGTAAATTAACCCTTAAAGACTTTAGGGGATTCACAATAAAAACAATACAAGATTTTTTCTAGACATGTTGGGGAGTAAATATTTAAATTTTCAGACTTGAAAACTGAGGAAACCTGTTGTTGCTGACGATGTTTATGCTGACAGTTTTTACTGACGCTTTCTATCACATAAAGAAATGAATTTTCAGGGACTTTGTGTCCCTGCTTGATAAAAATTCATAAGATTACTGTTGCAAAAATAGCAGCACTGTCTTTAACAAAGCCTTCATCGGATGTTGACCATGGGGTCAGGTACGGTTTTAGAGCCAAAGCATCATTACCACTAGACCATGGTACCCCAGCGCAACCATTAGGCTTTGTTGTTTTTCTGTCACAATGTAGGGGTGACAAATCCATAAAAATGCAGCATCTGTCTCTTGATACATTTCCTTTTTTCTATCGATTACAATGTGAGTCCAGCCAGGTATTCCTGGGGTTGAGTTGTCAATAAAATCTCGGCATCTGACTTTGATAGGAGATATGTTGGTCGTTCTTACGATTGAATTTTCTTTACGCTTTTGGGCATTTTTGTCTTATTATCCCCTGTGTACAATTTCATTTTGTATAATGAGTGAAAAATACCCAATGATTTTCATTGGGGTAGGAGCAGGCCCCTAATAGTTTGAAAAGTGGACGTCTAGTCCTCTAATTTACCGACAAAGTGTACGTGCAGGCTCCTGATGTGCCGATAAAGTGGGAAGATATATGCCGATAGAAAGTGTATTGGGGGTTGGGTGCAACACCCCGAAAAACTCCCCGTCAGTACGTCCTTCATTTCTTGAGTGGTTATTTAATTCAAGTTTTTGGATATCCTAAAAATATGTTCAGAAAACCAGGAGCAAACTTTAGTCAAAACTTGGATTCTCTGAAAGAATGTCTTTGTATTGTGTACGTTTAGCACAAAATTACTCTTCAAGGTGTAGTGAAAATAAAGATCTGGGTGAATGAAGTTATTCACCTATCATTATTTACCCTTTTGGTTTTATTCACGCCAAAATGATTTCATTCATCCATGGGTGATTCATTCACCAGTTTTCGGATACTCTAAAGTCAACAATTAAAAATTTCAAAGGCACATTCACACATAGAGACACACAATTTGATGCGTTTGTACACTTATTCGCATTTTTAAACATCCTCCCACGAAAGGAAAATTCTCTCCATTTTGTAAAAAGTGTTAGTTTTTTTTAGATTTATAAACTTGGTTCAAATTTCTGATGAATGTTATCGAATAACTCTAATAACTCTCGAAACGAAGAAGAAATTATCAAGAATTGTTGGTTGTATATCTGTGTTTTCAGTATATTTTTTTATAGAAATTGGGAATTCACACTATTTTAAAAGATCACACACAACTTTTGAAACGTGTTTCGAAAAGACTTCTAGACCACATTTAATTCCAATCGCTGATTAGTCCTCAAACGCAATTTTTGCTAATTTCGGATACATCGTCTCACTTTGGGATTCACATATCACATTACTTGGTACGTTTGAGATATGTGAAATAGACATGAATATGACAAGCACCCAAAGTGACATAACTCACTTCATCTTATATTATTTTACCTATACTTAGGGGAAGAGATGGGTTCGTGTCTCCCTCAAAGCCATTAGTGTAAAGTGATCTCAAATCGTTCCATCCAAAGTTTGAACTCGGCTCGCTCCCACAATTTCAGAATAAAAAAAAGCAATAACTTTTACTTTATTAGAAACTTTACACGGAAGCCAGGAGAAATCCACAACGTGAATTTTGTATCCTGTACATTCACACACATGCAACTTCAAATTCTAAAGTCTATTTATATTCAAACTTTTTTCTCAAAGTGCATAGCGAAGGGAAAGTGGAGATGAAAAAGGCAAGTATTTATATACAACATCATAATCATCAGCAGCAATCATAGGTCCATTGCAGGGCAAAAACTTTCCCCATTTAGTTCCATGACAACAGAAACTATGCTAACCTCTGCCATGTCTTACCAGCATACATTTTTTTTCTCATCCATACATCTCGTATCTGCTCTTTTCTTGCTGTGTTTTATACCTCAATTGGTTAGCTTTTTGTTCTATCTGTTGTCATCCTTCTTCTGGCTATGTGTACATTTTTTGTATGACTCTTGTATTACTCTAGTCTTCTCTCTAATCTATGTTGATATTTTCTGTCTCTTAGAGTTATCCCTAGCATTGCTCTTCCCTTGGCTCTCTGTGTGATTCTGAGTTGGCTGTCAGTTCGTTTTGTTAATATTCAAGTACGTGTGTGTGTGTGTGTGTGTGTGTGTGTGTGTTGATATAAATGATGATTGGAAGGTGAAGAAAAAAATAAGAAAAAAGCAGTGGCCATGTTATCTATGCATTTCGTTGGTTGTCAGTTGTCTTATTAAGAGAACCTTTCAGCGGTGCAGAGAAAATTGTATGCTGTTTACATGCTTGAGATTGAGGTAAGAAATAGGGATATACCTATTGTTGTTTGATAGGAGCGGGGACGTGTGTTAGTGTCTGTGTAGGTGAGAGTCAAGTTTTGCGAAAAATGTGAGAGGAGGGGTCTTATTCTTCCAACACCTGCTTTTCCATTTTATTTTTTCTCTCCACCTTCCAATTGTCATTTCCATAAACATTCTCTCGGATCATCTCACATCTCTACAACACACACACACACACACACACACACACACACATATATATATAATATATGTGGACATATAGATAGATAGATAGATAGATAGAGCGAGAGAGAGAGAGAGAGATGCCTGAATGTAGCAGGTTAGATACTAGAGGATCATTTGATGAATAACACGTACCTAAACAATCGCATGCTAAAAGAGAGTAAAATTGTTTGATAGATAACAAACTGATAGGTAGATGGATAGTCAGCGCGCGTACGAGAGAGAGAGAGAGAGAGGGAGAGTGACAGAGAGAGCAAGAGAGAGAGACAGTGAGACCGACAGAGATACAAACAGACGGACACATATGTACGTAGGAATAGAGAGGGAGGAAAAGTTCATACGCTCCTCCCGGCCGTGTATCGTCACTCTTCCCTCACTTACTCTCACTATTTCCCGTTGCCCGTTTGCCGCTGTAGTATTCATAGCAGGGTTGCCATTTTGGCCAATTTATGGCCAAATTTCACAAATTTAGCTTTTGTGTGAAGCATTTGGCCATGAAAATTTTTATTTTGATTTTATTCAATTTTTTTTCCTTTTTTTTTTTTTTCATTTCCTTAGAAGATCTTTTATCAAAAAAATTCAAATGATTCTTTCGTGTGTAATTTTTATTGTTTTCCATCCTTGAAACTTTCATTTCCTCGGGAGATTTGTCGGTTTGAAAATGAGGTTTTCCTAAGGTTATGCACGGAACCCTATTGAATAGAACCGTTTATTTACAATGTAATTCCACGGTTGACAACAGTATTCCAATAAATTCTTTTTTCGGTGTGCACTGCAGTATAGCAATTTTTTTATAAACAATTCTAGCATTTAGCCATTCTTAGCCATTTCCAATCGGATTTTTGGCCATATACGTCTCTGACTGTCTGGCTACCATGGTTCATAGTAGGAGTATTAACATTTCCACCATCTCACCACTTGGTTACTATTATTACTACTACTCCTACAAGTTGACGTGCACCTCCCTATACATACATACATACATACATACATACATACATACATACATACATACATACATACATACATACATACATACACATTTCCGTAGTTGTATTCATATATGTATATATATATATGTATATATACACACACAATGCATACATATAAGTTTCGTTATGTTATATACGTAGATGTATAAATATATCCGTCAAGAACGCACCCCAGCCGGCGACACCATAGTCTTCTTCCATACCCGGTACTAGAACGGGGTAGACCAACAGATCCTGTAGTACTTCGTTCTTTTTACTACGAAGTTGTTACGACACATGATTATTGTTGAATAAGTTAGGCTGAAAGGAGCGAAGAAGAGACACTCAATACAAGACGAAAAAGAGCAAAGAGGGAGAAAAAACAAAAGGAGAATATACATATATATATGTATATAAATGTGTACAAATATACAAATATATATATGCATATAAATATATGTATATATGTATACATATACATGTATATATATAACATATAAATAAAGAATGAAATGGAACGATAGACAGAGAGAAGAAATGTTCACGGACGACGACAAAGATAGGTTTGAAAGAGAGACGAGAAAAGTCACGTAAAAGAGGACTAAAAACAAATTACACAAAAGAGAATACTTGTATGGATAAAAAAATATCCTGACGATACTGATAGAAAAAGAAAAGGTTAAAAAAAGTGCAAGGATGAAAGAATACAGGGCTGGCGCAAGGGTTTCGTGCGCCCTAGGCGAGACCTGAGATTTGCACAAGAGATTCAAGCTCCTGAGGCAAGACTTATAATTTGCGCTACCGGTTATATCGACTACTTTTTTCCAGTTTGGAGTGCGCCCCTTGGACCTTTTCACCCTAGGCGACTGTCCAGGTTCACTAAATGGACATGCTGGTCCTGAAAAATATAGTTTTTGAGAACATGAAAAAAGTGGGAAACTCTTCATGTTCGACGGACAAAACAAGGAGATGAAAACAGGAAAATATTTTAAAATGACTTAAAAACCAAGAGAAACGATTTAATAAAAAGAAGTAGAAAGAGGAAGAAGCTTGTATATTATAATACGTATCTATAAATTTTATCATTTATATATATATATATATGTGTGTTTACATGTGTGTGTATAAAACAACGTAAAGTATGTCTAAAGAAAGAAAATAAATGAAAAAGACAATTCGACCACAAACGAGACCAATACGAACAAAATCCCCCCCAAAGAACGGACAAATACTAAGATGTCTCTGAGTAAGGTGTGGTATTCTTCCTTTCCACGATTACTGGTCATTGTGATCTGGATGGTAAGTACACTTTACTATTCAAATTATTTCTTACGTTTACACTTTCATTCCATCTGTCAATTTTCCTTCTTTCCCTTATCGATTTTGTTTTTTAGCGTTCTTTTTCAAATGAAGTTTTTAAAATTTTTTTTAAAAATTTGCATTTTCAATCGGTGTGTGCGATGGGAGATCGGGGGGGGGGTCTGACCCCCCTCCCCCATTTGGCCCAGCACCATTGAAAAAATATTTCAAGATACCTCGATAATGAAATTTTATGAATAAAAAACAAGCAAACAAATTATCCCATGTTATCATAAATTAACCTTGAAAACATTGATGTTTCACGCATTAATGTCTAAAAATAAATTTTTCTGTTTCGACCCCAACCCACGCTCGAAATCCTGGATCCACCCCTGTCTACCCTACACTTTTCGAAGTTTTAAAACTGAAGTTGGCCCAAGCATGACTGACAAGGTGAGGATGGTGATAGGGTGTGGAAACAGTCTTTGTCAACATCGGAGAAGGCACGCACCTTGTTTACATTCACACATTCTTCCATAATTTCAGCACACACTTACATAAATGAGGAATGAACTTGATTATTATAACGACATCATTCTGTTGTTACTTATGAGTATCTTTCAATATCTATCTATCTATTCATCCATCCGTTGATCCACTCGGCTATCTTAACACAACAGACCCATTTGTACATAGTATATATCAGCATAACTATGGATCTATGTTTGTCTATCTGCATATATATATATATATATATATATATATATACATATATATATATGTGTGTGTGTGTGTGTGTGTGTGTGTGTGTTTGTGTGTGTTTGTGTGTGAGAGAGAGAGAGAGAATGAATGAGTGAGTGAGTGTATATATGTGTGTGTGTGTGTGTGTGTGTATGTACATACGTGTGTTCATGTATCGTGTAGGGATAAATACGTACATTACATTACTTTATGTATGTATGCATGTATGTATAACCACTGACACAAATATAGGCAAGTATTTTAAAATAATACTAATACTATCTATCTATCTATCTATCTATCTATCTATCTATCCATCTACCTTAGTCTGTTTTTGTTTTTCTCAAGGTCTCTATCTCTTTCTCCCCTCCTCTCTTTATCATTCTGTCCATCTATCTTTCTTTAGGCGTATGTGAACATAATTAAACGCTATTTTTATTCGTAAATAGCAACTATATATATATTTCTTACCATTGTCCTGAAACGAACTGGGCTCTTTGTAAAAATCTAAACCTATTATTTCTATGGATGTATATTGAGGGTACACATGGTATTTTCACGAATTGGCCAGTGTTGCTAAGTATGTTTTGTTCTTTATAGCTAAAATTTCTATAAAATGGTTAAAATTGGCAAAATATTTTTTCCTGCTAACTTTTTTTTTTTGTAATTACACACTAAGACTCTAGAACAGATTACTAATGAAAATCGTACATTAACTTTCATTGAACATACTAATTTTTTTTCAATGGCCATATTTTCAACTATCGTAAATTTTATCGGCTAGATTGGAAAATGTACCTGCCAGATATAGCCAGAATGTAGTTCATTTAGCAACCATGGGTTGAATTCTCAGCGTGTATCTCCCTGCCTACAATTCTTTGGTCCTGTTTTGTGACAACTGTTTACTCAATCAGGCCCATCCCGTCTAAATGGCGAACCTGGGCGGTCGCCTAGGGTACTAAGATCCTAGGGGTGCATACAAACTGAAGAAATAGTCGTTTTGATATACCGTTTGGTGTAAATTTCAAGTCTTTATTCACGATAATGTTTCAAGTCTTGCGCAGGGCACACATAACCCTCGCCCAGGGAGCTCTAGTCCTGCACTTGATAATCATATAAGATGAAGTCATTTGAATTAGAACGGAAATAAAAATACACAATTAGATATTTTGTTTTCAATTGAAACTATTTTGTCATGGTGGTTAAATCTCCTTGATCAAAAACCACCCACGTAAGTCGGAGGAGGGAGGGATAAACTTTCGAATGCGAGGGGGGCAAAATATGTATATTTTGGATGTATCTTGGTGGTGACCCCTATTACAAACGAATAATAATAGGAATCAAATTACATTAATGAATTGTACTTCACTGTTAACCCTTATTGACAACAACGTTTCAATTTTTAAACTCAATCGTCCTCGGTGAAAAAGGCTGATCGGGGGGATGTCAATTGTCCCGTTTGCCTCCTCCCCGCCCTGCAGACACCCATGGGCCATAGCAGACACGGAAGCGGAGATGCACACGCGTATATGGCCAATGCTCATCTACACATACACGTATGAAAATAGACTTATATCTATCTATCTATCTATCTATCTATCTATCTATCTATCTATCTATCTATTTATCTATCTATCGTACTAATCTCATATTCATAAAATTTGACTTCAAATAGACCGGAACAGTATTTGTGTATACATCAATGGGATATGTATTAATACGTATGTACAAACATATATACATTTAAATTGACTAATGAATTTACGGAGAATTCACATGGGCAGATAGTTTGCCAAAGCAAGGTTCAACTCGATTTCACATAAACTCACACACATAAGTCGAATAGTGATGTGAGTCACTCCACTCCGGGTGTCTGCCACCTCTAAGTCTATTTCACATATCGAAAACCGTGAAGAACTAACCGAAGAAGAGAAACTTGTGATTTGTGAAGCCAAGGACGGAACGGATGATGCCGTAGCCAGCGTATGGACACTACTACTACTACTACTACTACTACTACTACTACTACTACTACTACTACTACTACATTAACTTTTCGTACACATGCACTACACTTGATACATTTTTACGTAAATTTATATTTTCCGGTGTATAAGATGAATGCATTATAAAATGAATGACGTATTTCATGTGGACAATGAAACAGAACTCATTTTCAAAATAAGCAAGCTTAGAAACAGGGCGGAGCCAGAGAGTCGGGGGCCCGGGGTAGCTTGACTCCTCGTGCTTCCTCAAACGGTTTGCAAGATTTGTCAATAGAATTGCAGTCGGTGATCTACTATTTATAAGGCTTTAGGATGAGCCACTCCATTAGGGACCCTAGGGGTACCTCCCCTCTCCCGAGAGGCTACACCTCTGTGCAGAAATGTTATTCAGATCCAATTACGACAGGTAAATGAATGAATACTTCAAATCTTTTGAACGAGTTTAACGGATTGATGTAAAATTATTTTTTGTTTACATCTATAGCAGCAATATCTATCACAATAAGTTACGTCCCTTGCGCAGTGTTGCTAATTCAAAGGTTTTCATTTAGATTTAGATGTTTTTGGTTGCGTCTAGATATTATGAATTGCTATGTAGATGATTTTTGATAAATTAAATAAAATGTTTAAAAAATGTTTTTTGACATAATTTTAGATATGAAAGAGATTTGCAACACACACACACACACACACACACACACACACACACACACACACACTGAAAAAAAAAGAACTAGCACATCTATGTCTGACTTTCAGGCTTGTTTTTTTTAGTGTCGACTCTGGTGTTTAATTGTAATCTTTGTTTCGAGACGGAGTCGTCTTTATATTGTTTTCTCTTTTGTCTTTAGAGCACTCGAGTTTTTTTTTCTCTCTCGCTACAATTAGAACTCCTCTCTCTATAAGTGCACAGGCATGGAAAGAAAATACGATTCTACGAACATGATACAATGTTGGAAGGGGTCCCTCAAAGAGCCAAGCCCCCGACCCTTGAATCTCCAGCTACGCCTTCTGTCACTTTGCACTTTATTAAGACATCCTCTCTTTATAAGGACAGGCATGAAAAGGAAATACATTTCTACTAAGATTATACCATGTTGGAGAGGTGCTTAAAGAGCCAAGCAGAGAGATAGATAGATAGATAGATAGATAGATAGATAGATAGAGAGAGAGAGAGAGAGAGAGAGAGAGAGAGAGAGAGAGAGAGTATATGACCTTGATCATTTTACTTGTATAATCTATTATATAAGTTAATAAATATTTGAAGGAGAGATATTGTATTCAACTCACCTTTCCGGGTTTATGCCTCTGTGTATGACACTAAAAGACACACACACGCACATATACACACACACACACACACACACACACACACACACACACACACACACATATATATATATATATATATGTATATATATATATATATATATATATATATATATATATATAGAGAGAGAGAGAGAGAGAGAGAGAGAGAGGGAGAGAGGGAAGAACTGAGATGAATGGATGATTGGAAAACAACTGAAATGAACACGTCAAGAGATAGATTAAGAAACGATTGAATCACTATAAATAACTTTTAATCAATATATTTTCAACTTATACACGTAACTGGAAACATACTGGTACACTTGCAAAACACGTGGTCTGATTAATACTCCATACTAAATACTGCTCGTGTGCTGCAACCCACGATGCTAACAATAACACTGCAAACAGATAATACAACAAAATCAGACACTGACACACCTATTAATACACAAACAAGTACACACATCAAAACTCAGACATGAATGTGAGTATTGGGTGTGTATGTGTGTGCGTGGAGATTTTCTATGTGTGTGTGTATGCGCACATGCGTGTGTACCACTGTGTGTGCTTATTGTTTTATATTCTCGTTCTCTGATTAGTATATGCGTGTAGATATTATGCTACATAATACTACTACCTCTGTCTCATAATAGTTGTCCCATTCAGTAGAAATTTCTTTGTATATGCGAATGTAACAAATGTTATGGGACAGATGTAGTGTGCGTGAGTGTGCGTGAGTGCGTACTTTCATATGTTTTACTATGCACCGGTTTATGTGTGTGTGTGTGTGTGGGCCTGTGTGTACCTCTGTGTGTGTGTATGTGTATGTGTGTGTGTGTGTGTCTCTGTGTATTTGTGCATGTGTTTGTGTATGTATACATGCATGTTTGTGTGTGCTCGTGATCGTTTGCTTACGGTGTATGGAACTCTCAGTATTACAAAATAGGTAATTGCGAGATTTACGATCGGGAATCTACGTAACAATTGCAGACAGGTATGCTTGTCCCCGTAAAATTAAAAAAAAAAAATCCTACTCCGCCTTAGGCGCAGGCGCTGGAGTTTTACTGTCTTTCCATGCGTTGAGGAAGGCTGCGGCCTCAAGGACGCGCTTCAATTCTAACTTTAAAAAATTGAAAGAAAAAACAAATGACAATAATAATAAGTAAGAAAATAAAAAGAATACCCAATAAAAACTGTCACGTCACTAACTTCTTTGGCAGAATTGAAAGTTGGAGGCAATCAACTGAATCATTTCGAAAAAGGGTTGACCAATGGAAAAGTTACTTCTCATGCCTTTTGTCGTGTAGTAATCACTAAAAGTCAGAATTTTCAAAAAGACAAGCGGGAACGAACAAAGGACCAAATTAACAGAAAATTACATTGCAAACTGATCCCCACCAATAAAACATAGGGGGGGGGGGTTATTAAACAAAAATCTGTTTATAGTAAATATGATAAGGAATAAATATTCAGCCCTTTGGCTCCAATGATGCAGCCTAATGTTTAGATACATACATAACATGCCCGACTGAAGAAACCTATTTAGACAATTTGGAGACAGTTTTGGTTGACAGTTTCTTAACAGTAGAAAAAAAAAGAAAAAAAATGTGCCCTTATGCTGGCTACGGTATGCTGCCCGGGCTTCATGCATCACAAGTTTCTCTGACACGATCTGTTCTTCGACGCTTACGATATGTGAAATAGACAAAGAGGTGACAAGCACCCTGAGTGGCGTCACTCATTTCAACATCTCAAAATAGGGTAGGGCTAAGAAAAAGTAACCTCCAGTATGGTAGATTTGGGGAAAATTTGGCGCTGGGAAATACGATGTATATAAGCACAAAGGATGAGAACTATTAGGTACTTAGCACCTGGAATAGTTAAGTACTATAAGGTGATAAGAATGCATGATAGCTAAGTACTATGGAGGACTAGTTGAGTACTATAAGGTACTAATCACACAGAATAGTTGAATACTATAAGGCGCTAGGGATAGTTTACTATAAGGTAATAAGCACCCGGGGTAGCTGAACACTAAACACCTAGGATAGCTGAATATCATGAGGTAATAAGCTCACAGGATAACTGAGTTCTATAAAGTGCTGAGCACTATCAAGTACTGTAAGGAACTAAGCAAGCTGGATAACTGAATACAGTAATGTTTAAACAATCGATAACTGGGTATTAGAAAATAGTAAGCACTGACGAGTACTATGTACCAAACACTCATGATTACTGAGTGCTATGAGGTCGTGAGCTTCTGAGATAGTTCAATAACATGGGAAACTAAACAACCAAGATAGCTGAGTATTATAAAGCACTAACTATCCAGGATAAGTGAGTACTATATGGTACTAAGCATCAGGGATAACCGAGTGCTATAAGGTCCGAAGCACCCGGAATAGCTGAGTACTATAAGGTACTAAGCACCCTGGGTAGATAAGTACTATACTGTACTAAGCATCCGAGATAGTCGAGTATTTTGTGGTACCGAGTACCCGGGATAGCTGAGCAATGTAATGTATCAAGCATCCTGGATACTTAAGTACGATGCTGTACTAAACACATGGAGTAGTAGAGTTCTATAAGGTACAAAGCTCCCATGATGATTTTAGTAATGTAAAGTTCTAAGCACTGTAAAGTTCTAAGCATCCAGGATAACTCACGAGTACTATAAGATACTAAACACACATGGGTGTTATATGGTATAAACCATCCAGGAACTGAGTACTGCCAGACATCAAGCACCCGGGATAGCTGAACACTATAATGTACCAAGCATCCAGGATAGTTGAATATTATATGGTGGTAAGCACTCGGAATTGTTGAATATCATAATGTACAAAGCACCCGGGATACCTAAGTAGTATAAAATACTAAGCACCCGGAATTCCTGCGTACTGTCAGGTACAAAATACCGCAGATAGTTGAGTACTATAAAAGTAGCACCCGGGATAGCTGAGCCTTATAAGATAGTAAGAATCTGAGATAACTTGGTAGTATAAAGTAGTGAACACTCGGATAGTTGAGTAACAGAAGATACAAAGCAACCAGGATATTTGAGTACTATAATGTGTCAAGAATCCGGGAATCATCATCATCATCATCAGTCTTTTATCGTCTATCGTTGGATATAGATCTTCCCCAGAGTTCGCCACACCTTTCTATCGTGGGCGTTGCGGAGCCAATACTTTCTGAATTTGTCTAGTTCGTCTCTCCATTTGGTGAATGCCGGCCCCGGTTGCCTAGTGTTATCTATTTCAATGTTGTAGTCCTCAAAATGTGATCAGGAGCATCCGGACACAGTCACACACGCACGCACACACACACACACACAGAAGAATCTGTTGCCCACTTCGTTGGTTGGTCAGGCGATTCATGGCGCTACGGCAATTCAATGAGAAATTCTGTGTGATAGATCGGGTTTACGTTCGACTTAGCAGTATATGAGCTCGAAAAAACGTCTTTCATTCACGACATCACAATTACGATTGAAAACTATACACTTAAGATCAGCAGCAGAAAGACGTGTTCATGATGATATTCGCTCCAAAGATGGACCCAGAGTATCTCTTAGAGGATATATTCTAATAGCACCCACGCCCTGTAAAGTCAGTCCAAATGATTCATTGAAAACTCTATTTTAATTTCTTTTTTCAATTTAAGCATTTGTCTTGTAATCAAAAATATGATTGTACAAAATTATCCAAAAGTACTTGATTAATTTATCTGAAAATAATTGATGTGATGCACGACTCTATGCGTTGAATATATCAATTTATATTCTTTGTTTTTTTGCCTCCTTAATCACTCCTTTTATTTTAACGCATCCTTGTCTTCCAGCGCCTCAAAGAAGTGGGTAGCACCCTCTTCGAAAATCACTGGTAAAATTTCGTAGATTAGTATGACTTACCAGTTTGGTTCAATCAGTAAGACGTAGTGATTTCAAATCACAGTAGGGGAATGTTAATTTTGTATATCGATTTCGTTTGGTGCGACGAGACTGACAAGCAGTGAAGAGTTTAGCCCACTCCTAAATTGAGTGTGGATTGTTGTTGTTGTTTTTTGCGAAGGAAATACCAAGTCAACTTAGGCTTCCAACTTGGACTTGAATGTGACGAAAATTGCTCAAGTTACATGTATGTTCCAAGATAGAAATCTAGAAATACGTAGTCGATTAACTAATCTCAATTTTCACGTCACTCGACAGCACGACTCACTAAGTTGTAGGCATTAAGCGGCAAACTCATTAACTAAACTCGGAGGGCAGTTTATACCTATTCCTCAATTTCCAGTATGTTTTATACGTTCGATGTCTACTAATGGAGACATAACTGTAAATGTAGTTCCCAAAACCCTGTCTTACCGTATACCTAGTTCTCAGAACCTATTTCCATCACTCTCCCTGCGATGTCGATTGGTTTAGGTTATATATATACCTCAACCCTCTCCCGTATTTAACCCTATATACTGAGGGTACCTGAGGCCTGTGATTATTTGTCGTAAGTACTTAGTTGGTTAGTCTTGTCAACGCAAAAGTCATTGAAGGAAAAAAAGAAATAGATCTGGGAGAAAAAATACCTCCCAAATGAAACTGAAATTAGAATCCTCTCTTCTCTGCTAAGTGCGTGATTATTCTGTTGATGTCAGGGACAGATCAGGGTTTAATGGGGCTCTATGCAAAATTTGAATTTGGGTCCCTCCATTGCCTCTTGGGCCCCCATCACTCTTGGGGACCCTCTGATGGCTACAGGGCCCTAAGCAGCTGCTTACTTCGCTTATGCCCCGGTCTGGCTCCGATTGATGGCTTGATATCTTGTATGCTTTTTATTACTCAATCTCTTTTTTTTTTACTCATAGTCTGTCGGCGTCATCTCGGGGTTGTACAGTCCCATTTATCGTCATGATTTTCTTTGACCATAGATCTATCTCTTGTCTAACCTAGAACGGGTCCTGTGTACCCTGTTATTGATTCTACCCATGTGTTTATCCTTTTCCTTGATTTCTTATTGGATAAGTTCAATCTACAATCTAAGTTTATGTTAAACTGATCGCTCACTTTGTGACCACTTGCTTTTTGAAAATTTAGACTTTTAGTAATCCAACATAGGGTGAGAGAAGTAAGTTATTAATTAATCACCTCAAAACGTTGTATCACGTGATGATTTCTATTGAGTGACTGACCAAATATGTTTTTATTGTTTCTTTTTTAAAATTCTCTTAGGATAGTATTTTCCTTAAATATTTCATTGTTTGAGTGTTCAATCAGTATTAACAATCAACTCAAACTAGAGATCAAGTGACAGCAACTCTCCTCAATATCATAACACTTTCTTTAGCATTTTCAGTGGTGCTGTTGTCTGCACGAGCTCAATCCTACGTAAGATTTTCAGTTCTTCCAGCGTTTTTATACGCTTTCGGAAGTGTTCGAAGCACTCCAATGAAGTTGAGCTCGGCTGTCATCTTCACTTTGTATCCCTGTCATTCAATTTGTATGTAAATTAGGTCAAATTTAGGATAGTGACGTCAATCTATTGAGTTCTACGGTGGTTTACTATATAGTTCGGAAATTCATACTCGAACATTCGGTGTCCGAAATCATTTTCGAGATTTGAATATGTTGATGTTTTGGGAGGAGACTGTAGCTACTGATACCTTGTTCCAGGAAGGACTGGATTTGTAGCATCTTGCAGTGACCTCTGGTTGCACTGCTCAGGGATGGTTGTAGCATGATTTTATCTGGACAGATCGTTTGGCCTTCCCAAATATGACAGGTGTTTGTTTTCTAAAATTGTTCTACACCTTCTTGCAAATCTCTTGCAAGATCTAAATATTTGCCTGGCTTTTCAGTTTTTTAGACCCCCCCCCCCTGATCAGCTGGAACTGTGAAATCCGCTACCTGACAAGGTTTCTTATTGCATGTTTACGATAACTAGATCCGGTTTCTGGCCTTGATTCGGGGATTCTTTTGAATCTCAATGTCACAGAAATTTTGTTTTTCATGAAATACTCGGGTTTGTGTACACCCCATTGATTTGCATGATTATGTGTTTTGCAATTCCTTCAATTTGTCTCCTGAACTGGCAATACAGTTGCTGTTCTTTTCATTTCCATTTTTGTTCTATGTTTGTATTTATGGACACAAATTTGAACTATTCATGTATATATGATAAGTGTATATGTGTTCATATACACATTTAAATACACACACATACACACACACACACATATATATATGTATGCGTGTGTGTGTGCGTGTATATGTGCATCTGTGCATATTAGTATATGTATGTATTTTATTGTGTGTGTATGCATGTGCTTTTGTCCGTATCAGTGTGCATGTACAGCTGTATGCATGTGTGATTAAATGCATGTAAATGTGTGTGTGTGTGTGTGTGTGTGTGTGTGTGTGTGTGTGTGTGTGTGTGTGTTTGAGCGCGTTTGTATGTAAGAAAGTGTGTGCATATAAGAGTGTTTATATTTTCTGTATTACAGCACGTGCTGGTAATTGTTTATAGCATCTGATCTCTCTCTCTCACCATGTGCAGAACAGATGGAATGGCTCTGTAGTAAAAAGCTCTGAATTGACGTCGTTTCTGGAACACAACACCCTCCATCGTCATCATCATCACCATCATTGCCTAATGGTTAGAGATTCGTTTATCACAAACCTCTTAGCTGAAGTAAATATCTTACTAAAAAATAGGTCTCGTTAATTACTCAATCGGAACCGAGACGCGACCAACGTTTTTATTTTTGCTGCATGCCCTGTTGGCAATGATCAATCAGAAAATTGGGAAAACGGGTGAACAATGAATAAATTATTTCTTTCGGCTTTTGTTGGGCATTTATCACTATAAAAACTCAGAATTTAAAAAAAACAAGCAGGCACAAACTAAGGGACTAGTTTAGCATAAATATACATTGCAAATTGAACCCCGTCCACCAAAAACCTCCTATCGATAGTTTCACAGTCAGTATAGTAATGGTTAACAAGCTTATGCTGACCTCTACAATTGTAATGCATTCGATCCTCACTGGATGTGCTGTTGTGGCTCTTTTCGAACTTTGTTAAACTTTAAAAACATCGAGTATATTATGTTTCAGTATTTACTGTGTATCCACAGCATCGTTTGACTCAAGGCCACAATAATAAGGCACCCATTGAGGATCTCATTGATTAATGATGATCAGCATAAGCTTGTCAACCGTTATCATACTGATTGTGAAACTATGAATATATAAAGGGGTATTTCTTTGACAAAAGTAAGTATTTTCAAAAAGAAATCCCGAATAGTCTGAAGCAATGAGTTCTCGATTGGGTGAGGTTGAATTAGAAGCAACATGTGGGCTATGAAACTCAGCAAGATTCTAGCCTATGCCCTATACTGTCCTCTCCTATCCGAGCTTCTCGACCCAAACCGAAACTGAGGGAAGAAATGTTCTCCGTGGTTGAGATATCTATTTTGTTTTCGATCCTCGTAATAAATCCATTTTCATTGCTCTTGTCCAAAAATGACATTTTTCCTATGTTGTGCAAAGGGAAAAAACACAAGTGTTATTAAGATTGACTGATGTTCGTTTTCCTTAGATAAAGTGTCACCCATTTTTGTAATTATGTATAATTTTGAAAAGCGTCATTAACTCACGAAGAAGAGATTGGATTGGAACCATTCTCGTAACTTTTGTAAAGCTTGTCAATCATGTACAATATTTGACTTGACTCACCTGTAATTTGTCTCCAAGTTCACATGTTGTTTGTCTGCTCGAATGCTGTAATGGTTAGCATGCCTGCACGCAGACGGTCCCAGGTTCGACTCCTGGTACGAGCAAAAAGTGCGGATAACTCTTCATTGCGACAATTAGTGAACAGCAAATTTAGTACACTCTAAACTGTATGATTGGGATGGAGGCATCCCTTCGATGGACTTGCATCTTGCCAAGAGTGAGGCTATAAATCCTAGTCTCGACCAGTCTTCCAAAGATCACTAAGTTAATACAAGCAAAGGAAACCGGGACTTGGCTACCGACCGTTCAAACTCTAATAGGGGTCTTCTACCCAGAGACGTACATTTCACCTTACCTTACCCCCATGCGTTGTTTTCCCTTCAAAATCCCGCAAATTCATAATTTTTTAAAAAAGTTTGGGGTCGCCAAAGGTTGCTCTTTCTCCTAGGGCTCAAAATCCTTTTTTTTTAATGAAAATTTCGAGAATCATAATACCCGTTGATCGGGCTAGGAGATGAAGCATAGAAGAATAGATGGATAGAGCAACAAAAAGATTAATAATTTCTGATTATGTAATATTCAAATTATATCAAAAATATTGCGTGTGTATAATTGAAAATAGCACTGAGAAATGGAATTAATGTAACGAAAAAAATTACAAGTATTAAAAAAATAGTTTTTTGTCCTTCAGATCAGGAATAAGAAGGTTCTAATTATAAACAATATTGGAAAGGAATTTTGAAATTGAAATGATGCAGTAAACAAATCTTGGCTTATGCAATAGTTGAGAATGGCATGTGATGAATCATGTGACTTGTTGCCACAAAACTACTAATGATGTCATATTGTAAAATCTACGCGTTACTAAAATAAGATTGTAATGAATAGGAGAGAAATAAGACGCAGATAGAGTATTCTGCTGAGCCTTTCCAAAAGGTGCGCGTCAGCAAAGGCTTTGCCCGTCCCGTTGGAGGAGGTGCTGCCTCAAAACTCGGAGATTTGAACGGGGAGCTGTGATTCCCGTGGTCGAGAATGTATTTATTCAGTAATAGTAAGCTACCTATAACCATTTTACAGAAATCCAACATTTGACCAACATTCAACTTGGAGATCATTTGACATATAGCACAGATAAATGATAGAGAGATCTCTCCTTCAAACTGAACAATCCTTAGCAGTGCAGTGTGAAAACTCAAATGAACATACCTGCTATCAGCAATGTTCCTCTTTGTTGCTGCGAAAAAAGACCCTTCTGCGAAAATGCCCTTTGATGAGGGACCTCAGGGGCCAACGACAGAATACGAATCAATCGGTGCGTCATCCAGTGATAAGACAAAGTAAGTGCAAGACTCAATTTGCAATTTTATGCCTTCATCACCATAACGTAACATAATTAATTTGGCACCGTCGATGGGTGTGTTCACAGAAAGCATATTACAAATCTTGAACTTACCTTAAAAACACGGAAAGGGTCCTGACCAATAGACGAAACCAAGGCTAAATTGAACCAAAAGTGATGAAAGAATTGATTAAAAGGATTGAATAAAGTTCAAACCAAACGAATTACCGAGAACAAGACAGCCAAAGAAGGTCCGCAAATTTTACTAGGTAGAACCGTTGTATTTTAAAAAAAAAAGAAGTATATGGTCGTCGAAAAGTATTAAGTCTTAAATATTCGTTAAATAATGTACTTTTGCTTTCCGGGACAACCCCACACAATTTTGTCGGAATTGTATACTTTATATAATTCAATCTTGATGCAAAGCAATTCCTAATCTTCATGCTCAGACGTTCTTTGTTTTTTTATATAGTTAGGGTGGTGGGTAGGGATTCCAGGTATCCCACTGATGGAACCAAAAGACGTTTGAGTCGAGTGAAAAAACACTATCTCTTGACTCATGAAGTTAATACCCATGAGAAATAAGATTGAAATGTGTAATTGACTAGAGATTTAAGGCGATGAGCGTGAAATACATTAAATATGAATAGTGTTTGATGCTCATTGAATATTCAGTCATGATTTTCACGGAAGTAAAGGAAAATCACCATTTTTCCATAAGTGATTCTGAAAGAGTATGCTCACAAAAGCTGGGAAAAGAATGTTTTCCAAAATTTTGCGAAAGGTGGTGCTGTGGACTTATGTATCAACCTAATGTTTCATTCAATTTGGGGAAAATGCTTTTGCAAATTTGAGAACAAGAAAAAGGTTGATTGACAAAAGGATTTCAAGTAGTTTTTTTCAGGTGATGATAAAGTACTGAATATCTGTAAACAGCTGAGTACGTAATTAATGTATTTACGAATGTGGATATTATTCATGGGGCATTTTACTACACTCCCTGCAGTGGTATTGCTTGACATAAAAGAGACAATGCTTACGGGGGTGTTCAGTACTGGGAAAAGTCAGATATACATATTTATAGAAAAAGAAAACAGGTCTGGTTAGTCATTCAATAGAAACCATCACGTGATCAACGTCTTTTGGCAGCATGCTGTGTTAGAGGTGATACACTAAAAAGAATTGGATGAACAGGTGATCAAGGAATAAGTTACTTCTCTCCCATTTCGTTGGACAGCGATCACTATGAATATCCGAATCTAAGAAAACAAGTGGCCGCAGACTAATGCAGGAATTTAGCATAAACCTACAAGAAGATTGAACCCCTCCCCCCATCACAACCAACACTAAAAACCTATCCTAGGGAGAATTAAAAATAAACAAAAACGTTTTTTTCTAGACATAATAAAGAGAAAATATCTAAATTTTCAGCTGTAAACCCAATGGCGCGACCTCTGCATGGAATCAATACATAGCCAACTAGCCAGCCAGCAAGACAGACCAGTGTTGACAGTTTTGGTAGAAAATTTCTAAGAGACAGAAATCAGTGAGAATAGGTGGTTATTCATTTCTTTTAATTGCAGCAAGGCAAGTCAGAGGGTTCCCGTTCCTTTGCAGTTTCCTCTTTAGGAGAATTTACGGGATCACAACGAGAGTTTCTCAACGAGATCTCAAACTGCAAGGTATCTGGCATTTCCCGATGGTCACACCATCGTGGCTTAAATTTGTGCAATGCGATAGAACATTATGAATTATAAATGTTTTTTTTTTGCTTACTGATCGCTGAAAGTGTATTTCTGCCACTGATTGCAAACCCAGGGGTCGGCAAACTATGGTCTGTCGGCTAAATCCAACCTGCAATTCAATACATCTGGCCTGCAGTCCAATTTATCCGACTCAGGGCCTCATTTCATGTCGTCCACTAATTTAATCGCATATTTGACGATTGATATATTTCTTTAAAATTCTTTGCTCCGGAATGGGTTTCAGCATTTTGCACAAGATATTGCTGTGATAAAACTATTTCAAAGATGAAGCATATTAAATATATTAATAGATCAGTTCAAAACTTGAACCGAATTTCACAATATTTCGCGCCAAACCAATTACATCGTCCTCATTGATATGGATGTTCATGCAGTTCATACTTCTATGATTTACAAATAACTAGCTTGGGTACCTGCTGTTGCTCGGAAGAGAACCTTGAATATAAGAACACATCGAATCAAATGATATCCCATTGAGATTTCCACAAATTACAAAAGGGATTAGGGTGCTTGAATGGTGAAATCCTTTAACTAAAAAAAGAATTCTAGGATGAAATTGTAGGCGCTTTCAAACAATAAAACGTTTCTTATCTATGTTGGGGTGTCGGTTTTTGAAAATAAAGTGGGTTTGATGGAGGGTGGATCTATGCAGAATATAACAATAAATTGGAATTGTACACTTACTTTCGGCCCGTCGAACAACTCTCCGTCGTACGAAAGTACAGCTTTGAAATACCTTCCTTACCTCTGTTGTGGAGCGAATTTTTTTCTTGGTTTGGGATGGATTCATATGTAATTATATCCAAATAGAGTTCCGTGTTTATGAAAACTGATTTCGAATGGTCGTTCTGCGAACATAAAGTAAGGGTCAAGCTCAGCATTATAGCTAAATCTTTAACAGAAACCAGGCTGCATCGCAAACATAAACATGAATTTAAACAAATGGCTCTTTCCCAAAGGTGGTTGATATCTGATTGAAAGCAGCAAGAATTTTATCGGGAAGAATATTGATACATTTTTTGGCTTCCACCGTCGAAACTAATTTTAACGGTAGAAAACAACATGAAATAGGCTGAAGGTAAATACTAGTAGAAAATGAATAGTGGTTTGCAATATTTCATCGTTACCCTTGTGGTGAAGGGTCACGGTGGGGGGATGTATCTTTGGTTTGTAGCGTTAAATTTCTTCTTTAGTAACAATGATAAGCAACCTGTGAAATCAGACCGCAGTCTTTTGATGAGGCATGAACCCTCTTTTCATCTACAATTATCATTTATCGTTTTCTGTTTTTGTTGTCATTTTTCATTATTGATTTAGCATTAATACATATCTCACGATACCATTTTTCCCCTTCTAACTTCTGTTATGTTTAATTTTCTACATGAAATATGCAATGCAACGGCATCGTGGTGGGTGGCAGAAGGGGGGAAAACCTTTCACCAAAGCTTGTCCTTAATTTTCTCAACATACTGCATTGAAACTTCTCCAAGAATTCAGTGATATAAGGTAAAGCGGAATATATCATCATCATCATCATCATCATCATCATCATCAACAGCAGCAGCAGCAGCAGCAGCAGTCTTTTAACGTCCGTTGTTGGACATATATCTTCCTCAGGATTAATCACACCAATCTATCACGGGCGTGTGGAGCCAACAGGTTCCTAATTTGTCTAGTTCATCTCTCCATCTTGTATTCTGCCGGCAATGGATACGCATGTGATCTCTGGGGATCCATGTTGTGAGTCTTGATGTCTATTGTTTGTCTGCCATTCTTACAACATGATCAACCCAATGTTTAACAAATGTTTAAGGGTGGGGGCAGAGTCATACACAGAGCCAATTATTTCATATTTATATAAATTGATAATAGAATTAATCGTATACATAGATAATAGAATGATAGAATCTATAGATGTTTAGTGAACAGAAAGCGAGGGTTCAGTTTAGCCTAATAGTTACAAACAGAAATCTCTCTAAAATCTTTTGAAGTTTTCTCTCAAAACTTCTTACTTTAAGCCATACGCAAGGTCTGTTGAGTATGCATGCCAAATTTGGTTGAGATGTGCCAATGTTTAAGAGGGCCCAGTGACATACAAAGCTAGTTGTTTTATAGTATCTAATAAACATTTTTTTGATAAATAGTGGATTGAAATAATAGAATATACATATATATATATTGAACGCAAAGTACGTATCCAGTTTAGCATTATAGTTACGTGTAAATAGAGCCCATTTCAAAAAACATTAAAATTTTTTTTGAAAAACTAAATATTCCAAATTAGGTACACTAATTATGCATACAAAGTTTGTGCAAATGTTCAACCAATATCCATGTGGGTGGGGACAGACAGACTGACACATAGACAAACAGAGCCAGTCGTTTAATATAAATAGATGAAAGTTACCCAAATGTCGTCAAGTTGATCGCTGAAGCGTTTGTCTTTGCATGGAAGACGCCTCAGCTGTGCGTTTCGTTTCTTTCTTTCACGCCACTTTCTTTCCCTCTTGCACACCACTTTTTTTTCACACACTCTCTTTCTTTTCTTCTTTCTTTTTTCCTTTCTCTCTGGAAGAACACCTTTCCCCTTTTCTTTCTCTCTTTCATTCATTTTTTTCTTTCTTGTACAGTGGATTTCGTTCACACCATTGTTTTTTCTTTCTTTCTTTCTCCCTCTCACACTTGCACACCACCTTTTTTTGATGTCTCCTCCTTTCTTTCTCTCATTTTTTTTTCCTGGCACACTGCACTCTTGCAAGGAAGTGGTATCAATTAAACAGCATTTTGTTCTAATGAAGTTTGCTAATAAGGTCATCTGACCTATTTGTCTTTTTGGGTCAAATTGAAAGTTTTCCACTTCTTTCCCGCTTCTTTCTTTTCACTCATCATTTACTTCTTTCTTTTCCCCTTTTTTTCCTTCCCATTCATCCTTCTTATTATTTATTTATTTTTTCCTTTTCCTCATTGGTTACCTTTCGTTTATCATCCATATTTTCCTTTCTTCTTTCCTTTCATTCATTCTCTTCCTTTCCTCTCTTCCTTTATTTACATTTATCTGCCGTATACATTACTTCTTTCTTTTTCTTCCATTTTTCTGTCCTTTCATCATTCTACTTTTTTCTCTTTTATTTCATGATAGTTAATATATGTCAGACTTGACAATTTAAAACAACAGAAGATTACTTACAATCAATTTATTCTCTTTATTAACTGTGTGCCCCCTTTCACTTCATCAAACAAAATGACCATCGTTCTTTCGTAAACAATGGCCGCCCTACCGAAATCCCGTAAGTGCTACCAGGCTAAGGGGTTAATTCAATACTAAAAAATGAGAATGCGCACTTTTCTTCCTTTAGTCTTTATAATAGTAAAATAGCTTTCTAGGTCCAACAAAAAATAAACATATTTTTCTGCAGATGGTCCATTTAGTCTTTCAATAATTTGACGCTTCAAACCTTCAGGCAGTGTAATCAAAATCTCGCAGAATTTCCAACTGATTGACTATCATGCTTTTTACTGAAAAGATAATTTTTACTTGATCTAGGAATTAGTCCCGAACGTATTGTCTGTACATCTGTTGACAACATTCTTAACTATAATGGACTGTTGTTTAATGACGTCGGGGTTACATTTAAGATGACATTCAGGTTTATCAATTTAGGTAAAAGGCGAACTTACATGAAATGAATGGTTATACTTTTTAGCATCATGAATTTCTCGTGTGATAGATAACTTGAGTTATCTCGACTACGTTGTCTTACGGCGATATTAGTTAGCTCCTCTCTCCATATATATATATATATATATATATATATATATATATAAATTCAATTCTGGTTTGGTTCGTCTCTTGACATTCGACTCGTTGGTACTCCCAACATAATTTCTTGTCCGGCTCCATTAGACTAATCGGCACTACCTTTACGACCAAATCTGGCTACTTGAGGCATCCACTGCGTATCAATTTTTTCAATTCATTCAGGGTTCCTTTCCAAAAGCTTGCATCTCTCTCTCTTTTTATTTTATTTGACTGGCTTTACTTGGGAAGCATGGAAGTACAATGGAGTGTTAATCTTGTATGTATCAACCTATTCTATCATTCAAATTTGTAAGAATTTCCTCCAATATAGACCCATATCAGAAAATAACTAAAATTCGTCTCCAACTTCTTGTCTATATGAATCTTTCCAGCTTAAAGATTCGGGGTTTCTTTCATTAATTTATTTTTTAGTTGGCTTCTTCAACTTTATGAGAGCTGTATTTTTTTGTGTGTTTATTCAGATCCTAATCTTTAGGACCTTCTTTCGGTTGTTTTTTCAACGTATCTTATAAAATACAAAAGACCATAGCCTTAGTCCATAGGCTGTTTCCTCAGTCTGTTCTGTGGCCTCTCTAACCTAGCTACCTCAGATCTATCGTCTGGCGTCCTAAGAATACCACCTGGCTACTGTCATATTATTGACTTCCATACTCACCGTTGGATAAGAGATCCCACAGGAAATCAGCAATTAATTCCTAGTATCTGATGCTTTCCGCTACATCAGCGTGATCTATCACTCGATACTGCATTAACTCCAATCTCCTTCGTCTGAGCACCCCGACTCAATGACGTTTCCTTGAGGATCCTTCTTGCTCACGTATTCTGCCTTTTATTTATTAGTGTTTTTGTGTGTGTGTGTGACTTTACTTTTTGTAACATGGCATATTGAATAATAGGATAGGAGCCCTCATTAAAATCCAATGCAGGTTTCAAATCTTTTCATGTTTTTCTGGTGTATCGATGAACTTCCGGTATATCAATGAACTTTCGTGGTTCAGGACACCTGTTTATAATCTGGCCGGATTTTTCCATGCCATTAATTAGTCCTGGTGTTCGTGGAAAGGCTATAACTCCGGATATGTCCAAAGCTTCTGCAACTAAAATTAGCTATATTCCTATTTTTTTTTCAGTGACGCACAATATGATCGAGCATATGTAGCACAATCTAACTTTAACGCACCGTGTGGCCGTACCTGTTGCAGCAGACCTGTCCAAAGCAACAATCACTAACCGAATGGCCTAAATAATGACGTTTGTGATTGCAACTTTTGTAGTTTGCTTGCCAATTAATTTTCGGGTTTCTAATCTTCAAATGTTTACACTCATAAATTATGATATCAGTCGGCATATAGACGGTAGTAACAATCAGAATCATCTGAGCCTGTAGATTTTGAAAAGTTCATCAAACTTCTCCTGCATCCCTGTTTATATTCAGATGGATATCTCTTTCTTCATCTGTGGTAAAGAAGTTCCCCATTTCCCGATATGTTTTATGTCTTTCTCCACCTTTGTCTCCTGTAAAACCTCTGAATTTTTGTTTCAGTGTTAACACTTGTACCAGTTACTCAGAATCATCCATTTTTATATCATCAATACTGGGAGTGGCTGTTTCAGTTTTTAGAGAATCATCTTGACTATTGTCTGTTTCGTCATCTTAATCTACTGTTTGGAAAATCTCAAATTTTTCATCGGACAGAAGTTCGAAGTGTGTCTTTTATTTCAATTTCATTTATCCATTTGATGAGTTTTAGAATCTCTGTGTTCCGTTTTTCTTTAAAACTTTGCTGAAGCCAATTTTTCTTAACAAAATAATTTCTCTGGTAAATATTTCTTCATATCCCAAACAATTTAGCTTGTGTTCCATTGTTTATATCCTTTGTAACCTGCTTATTCTTGTATCATAATCTTTAATTTTTCTCTTTTGACTGTTCTCTTCCCTTACCTTTATTTTTTCAAATTTTGTTCGGAAGCATTTTTATAGGAATAATCAGTGACTGCTTTAGCATCATTCATCTTCACTACTTCTTCAGTGTTTTTACTATTTTTGCTGGCGTTTTCAATTGGATTTACATGAAATATTTCTCCCATTTTCTTGTATAAGCTGTTTTTTGAACTTACGTCCGCTGGCCTTACCTGTCAAGGTAGAAAAATGCAATGGGAGCCATCTTAGATTTCTTTCTATTTTTAATGCTGTCAAATATATTGCAATTTATTTTTTTACTTATTTACGATTATTCTTTGGAAAAAAAATCTATTTTTTTCCTTTTGCAATTACGCTCTGCTTCTAAATTAAGTTATTAAAAGACGGATACAACTGAATTTAAAACAACATATTACTTAAGACATCTTTATTCTCTAAATTATATGGCCCAGACGAAAGCGTTCTTTTTCACCCCATCAAACTATATTGCCGCCCTATTCGAAGTCCGTAAGCGCTCTTCTCGCCTAAAAACTAAAAACGGGAGTACGTGCTTAACATTTCTTTTTATTCATTCTCCTTATTCATCATTTTCTACTTCCTTCCTTTTCCCTCCTTTCTTTCATCTCATTCACCTTCCTTATTCACTGTTTCTCTATTTTTCATCCTTTCCTTAATTTCTTTCCTTTTTCCCCTTTCTCTCTTTTCGATCCACCACCTCATTCATTGTTTCTCTCTCGCTTTTCCTTTTTCCTTTTTTCTTTTCATTCATTCAGCTTTCCATTGTTTCTCAATTTATTTCCCTTTCACTACTTTCTTTCCTCTTTTCTTTCCTTCTATTTATCTTCCTCAGTCATCGATCCTCTTTTACTTTTTAAATAGTCTTTCTTTCTTTTCATTCATCCACTTTATACATCATTTCTCCATTTCTTTTTTGTTCTTCCTTCATTTCCCTCCATTCATTCCCCTTCTTTTCCTCCTTATTTCCTTCCATTTATCCTGTCTCTTGTATTCCTTTCTTTTCTTTCATTTATTTCCCTTATTCATCATTCCTATTCTCCTTTTATCAATTTTTCGTTTTTGCTTTTGTTTTTATTTACTCTCCTCTGCCTTCTCTTTGCGCCATTCTCAGAGTATCAAAATGCCGTCAGCGGAAGTATCTCAAATTCCCAAAGACTCAAGACAATAAGTTGCACAGTTTCCGGTGCATCCCATATCCAACCCCAACAAGTAACGACGCCATAATCACATGTGTATGCCCCCGTCTATCTGCCTCCTTCTGTTTTCTATTCCACTTATAAGTATATTGCAACACACACACACACACACACACACACACACACACACACACACACACACACACACACACACACACACACACACACACACACACACACACACACAGAGGTCTGTCCAGAAAGTATCCAACCATTTAATATTAACGAAAAAGTAACTTGACTTGGATGATGGCACCTGGGTCTCTTTAAAGTACTTCCCTTCAGACCTTTCACATTTCATCACAGCATGCCAAGTCTTCATGTTATTCTGGCGCAGGCTTATAGTATTAATACACTAAGAGAGGGTCGAACCCACTATGCAGTAGTAAGGGTCAGCCAGACTATCTTGTTGAAAATTACTTCATAGCTGGCTACCTCCCGTGTTAATATGAGATATCACCCACCGAAACTGTCATCAAAAACAGTTTTCAAGTAGGACTGGCTGACTTCATAACCATGTAAACGTTTAGGCCGCATCAATGGAGCGTGAGAGGTGGAACTTTGACAATTATTCTTTACGTCTAGAAAAACGTTTTGTTTTATCAACAAAATCCCACATAATAGGTTTTAGTAAACATATTTTGTTAAATTTGTGATTACTTTGTGCACCTTTGAACATCCGTAGTTCCAATCTTTTGATTGGTCACTCCCAACTCACCATGCTACTAGAAAACGATGATCACGTGACGTTCTCAACTGAGTGACTAACCAGACCAGTTTTATTTTCGTTTCATTCTCTTGATAATCAGTATATTTGCGATATTTACATCCCAAAGCCAAAGTAAGTAGGATGATTATTTCCCTGATTCATCTGATATCGAACGCCGAACACTGACACCGGTGTGAGAAGTGGACCATCACCCACCTTCTTTTGTTTCTCATATTTTTAGTAATTAGATAAACATTTTTTCTCTTTCTTTTGAAACACCCATCCTCCCACGTTGTCATCACTTTTAGAATTTTATTCTTCCTGATGTTTCTTTCTAAATTTTCAGGTTCTAAACATCTTTTTGTTGCACTTCTCGTCCTCCATCATTTTTCCTTCTCCCACCTTTCTTCATTGTTTTTTCTTTTTTCTTCTTCTATCCTTATTGCAAACCTTTCCTCTTTTTTTACTCTTGTTTTCGTTCTTCTTGTTCTTTCTCTTCTTCTTTCCTTACTTCTTAAAACACCTTTCTTCTTCTTCTTCTTCTTCTTCTTCTTCTTCTTCTTCTTCTTCTTCTTCTTCTTCTTCTTCTTCTTCTTCTTCTTCTTCGTCGTCGTCCTCTTCTTCTTCTTCTTCTTCGTCGTCCTCTTCTTCTTCTTCTTCTTCTTCTTCTTCTTCTTCAATTAGTTTCACTTGTGTTCTCTCTACATCTCCTTCAAGCATCTCCCAATGTTTCAATCTGTCCCCTCATCTACCAACGACTAAACTTCAATCCATAAATGACCCCCTCCTATCTCTCCCTCTCTCTTGCACACACGCCCCAACGTACTTTTTTCAGCAGCTCACCCCTTTCCTTTCTTATTCTTTTCTCGCCATTGCATTCCCATCGTTACTAACATCCGTTCCAAAAATAACTGTCCTACAATATTAAACCAAAACTTTGGCTTTTATTCCTTAAGGTCGGCATCAACGACAGCATTTTTAGAGGATACGCGCTGATACCTTTTGCGCGGAAGTCCCTCGGTTCCGGATGGTATAACATTTGAGAATGGCAGAATGGTTAATTTACGTTAAGGCCACCGCCACCACCACTATCAATATCACTGATAGCATCCCCATCACGAATACCTTTACCATAAACATCCCGGTACCACCAGCGCCTTCGTTTCCATCTATCCTCCTTGGGGTGAACTCATACCATTAGAATTGTTTTCTTCTTTTCTTTTCCTTCTGAGGTTCTTTTAACCGTGTTTTCTATTCATACTTTCGTTAGTTCTTTCTTTCCATTTCCTCTCTTTATTCTCTATTCTTCCTTTCTTTTTTCTCCCTGTCATTTTTGCATTCATCTCTTTCTTTCTGTCTCTTTTCCTTCCTTTTCTGTCTTATTTTCTCTTCCTTTCTTCTTTCTTTTTCTTTATTTCACGTCACCTCATTTCTTTCTTTTTTGTCCTTTCCTAGTTTCTTTCTTCCTAATGTTATCTCCCCTGATTATGTGAACTGATCCAGTCTTGTTGGTATGTAAACATGGCCCTTTCTCTCATCAAGCAGACACCACGTCTGGAAGACATCTTTGGAGAAAATAAGTGATATTCTGTAGACCTCAAATGTTTAGATGAAAACGGTACGATGACCTCGCTGTAGAGCAAAGGTTAGCTAGCAAGCCTAGCAAACTATTTCTACCTTAGAGAGTCCAACCCACACTGGGTGAATCACACTGACCTCGTGGTTGACTTCAAGCTGAGCTTGGAAAATATGGGTATGGAAGAAAAACACCCAAATCCTGCCCGATAAGCGTTATTGCTATTAGAAAAATCAGTACTACCGAAGGAGGTCGTCGAATAGATTGGGTGAAACGTTGCGTTAGCAACATAAACAATGAGAAAGAGTTCAACCGTCCGAAACACTGTGTTTTCTTTTATACGGCAGCATTGCAGCAGTCAAAATATCTTTAGATACAGAGTAGAACAGTCCATGTGGAAGTTTGCTGCAATACAATCTTCCTACTTTGCAATTATATGCTTGTAAAATGGAAAAAAATGTTGAAACCTTTCATTAGGTTGTTACACATAAAAATGCCGTTTATTTCCAATATAGAGAATAATGATGGAAGTGAAAGGTTTATCAATCGTAATTGAATTTATTTATAAGTTTTTTGCTGATTCGCTGTAAATAGAAATAATAATTGAATAAATTTCTTTATTATTGAATATTTTGGGTTCTCAACAGTAGTGGTATCTACCCTAGAAGAATTTCGAATTAGGAATGAATGCATCTCAAGCTGCTGATAACATCAGCAAAGCATTTAGAGTTAAGAAGGATATCAATAATAAAGATCAGTATAGGATCAAACCGGTTCCCAATGGTGAAATGGTCAACAAGCTGCCCTTGGGGGTTGGGGCTTTAAGACTTTGACAGTGACCGTAACATGACCTATAAAGGGAAAAGGGAAGATTAAAGAGTTGGGATGATCTGAGTGAAATGCGCCATGACAGTTCCACATCCAACATCTTTCAGTTGACAGTGCCTGACCTTAGAAATTGGGATATGAAGCTTGCTAATCATCGCACAGCTACTGGAGCGCTCCCCGATTATACGATCGAATATTTGGACTAATGTGATGTAGAGCCCTTACGATATCTGTAGCATCAACAGGCCGTGTCCAGGATTTACACAATGCACGTTTCTCTATCTTGTGTTCCTCGACGTTCGAAATATGTTGAATAGACTTAGAGCTGACAAACTGCCGAAGTGGCGTCACTCACATCACCATATGATTTTAATTTGAAAGGTGAGATATTTCAACAGATTTTTATCCCTTATCACGTGATTTGGGGGATATTTTCTTTTTTAAATCAACATCAACGGAAGAAAAATAGATAACATTGAAGATATGGCATAGAAAACATTGATCTCCGCATCTGTTTTCCCCTCTCTCTCTCTCTTACCCCCTCTCTCTCACACCTTTCTCTCTCTTTTCCTTCCTCCTTCTCTTCTCCTTTTCTTTCCTTCTCTTTCGTTATCCCTTCATACCCATCCCTCACCCCCTCTTTACCTTCCAACATCACCCTTGTCCCATTTTCTTCTCTGCCTTTCTCCATTCCCCACTTTCCCTCCCTGCTATCTTTCACCTTCTCCCTTACTATATATATATATATATATATATATATATATATATATATATATATATATATATATATAAAACATATATTGGCGTCAATGCACGTGTTTTGCCAGCAGATATATGAATATCTAGTCGGTTGAAAAGAAACTATCACGTGACCAAAGTCTTTTGGCAGCAGTCTTAGTCGGTGGATGGGGTTGACTTTTTTTCTAATATAGGAACAACAGCAATCTAATTCAGGAGAGTAAACTCTTCACTGCTTGTTTGTCCTGTCACATTAAACCAAACTGATATGTAAATATGTTTTGAAATCACGACCAAGTGATTGGTTCTTGGCTCTCCTACCAATTACGAGTCAAATAGGGAAGTTTATCTAATAAATTTGTTCCAAATACGTGAGGGCTCACATCATTATCATTTCATAAATACATACATTCATGCCAAAAATATTTCTTTTCATAATTTTCCATTCATGTATAGGATATCACTATGGTTTTACTAGTTCTGGTTGAAAAATGAGTCGTGCAAAGATGTTAAGACACGAACGGATTTTATCTCCTTGTGCTCTGATGGTAGCATCGATGTCACTGGAGATGTGGAAGGAGAAAGTGAGATGTAAGAAGGGAATGCGCACCAAGTATGAACATAGACGCAGAGGTAAAACAAGGTCATGAAAACGAATACAAATATTTTGATGGACTATTAAGACATACATTTAATACAAGGACATTAATGAATGAGCATGAAATACATATAATGATTATATGAATGTGATCGATCGCGAAAAGAAATGAGAAGAGATATCGATAGGTGGGAGTTCTCATTGATAGTACTAGCGTCGAAGTCGAAGCGGAATTGTTTTAACTGTTTGTTACTTCATATGGCTTACATCGTACCAAAGAACAGAAACCGGGTTCAGTGAGCAAGCCGAACTCAAGTTGTGCGTGTGACTTGGGGGCTATTCTCTGACGCTGATAGACAATTGACCGACTGACCATGAAAGACAGAGAACACGGAGTTTTATCCATGCGTGTTTCTTGAAGTAAAGAGAATTAAAAGAGACTATCAAATAGTAAAAAAGCATTGCCATTTCATTCATGAGAGGTGTATACGTGTTTAGAGCACTTGGTGTGGACACGGTTGCGTAGCTGCGTAGCTATGCGTATGTGAAACGCCTCGACATCCGTGAAGTGAAATGGAGATAGGTCACGGTGGAAAAATGGTTAAGATAGGATCGGCTTGGTCGTCGGCGGAATAATAACGATCTTAGAGAGGAGGGTGAGGAGAGAGGGAGAGAGAGAGAGAGAAGCCAGCAACAAGTGCCGGGCCCACAGGCGTGTCCAGCTAGGAGTGCTGGCGCCAATGGGCATTGGACCATGTGCGTCCTGGGCTTTTACAGGGGTCGTCGTAGGAATTGACGTTATCGATATCTCGCAAAAAGAAGGCTTTCGTATTTAATTCCCAACTAGAAGTATAGGGGGTGCTACATACGTCTATGTTGTACCAAAACTGCAGAATCGACCTAATTGATAAAATTTACTTATTTTCCATAAAAAAATTTGGATTCGATTTTGATCATATTTTTGTTATTAACTATGTTTCAATTAAGTGAATTTTTATCAAATTAAAACTTTGCATACATTTTTTTGTAAAAAAAAGGGAAAATCATGTATTTACTTATTTTTTGAAAGAAAGATTTTGATTTAATTTTGTTTAACTTTCGTCAAAAGAATAGCTCTTTGTTTTGATTGAATAAACTTTAAATAAAAATTACGTATTTACAGGGAAATTTCGCTGATTTGGCTCAACACAATATAAATATTGCGTTAATCATCTTCAGTCAGAATAGAATTTGGAGAGAAATTTAACCTGTTGCAGCCAAGCTTGTCTTGACTGTATTCATGTATTCAAGTCAGCAGGGCCACAGCTAAATCAAATTTGTCACTGCCTATTCTGCCAGAAGATATCTTACGTAAATTTCTTGTGGCAAATTGAATGCAGGTGTTAATTAATTATTATTCCAAATGTTTTTTGTGTCCACTTCTCAAACTCGAACCCATAATCCTATTAGAAAAGGTCAATCAAAACTGTCCCTTAAACTGTGAACAGAATTTTTTAAAGTTTTCAAGTTGGTCTGCTTCTCTGTCAGGCTGTCCATCTATGTACAGACTGCACCTAATGAGCCAAAAGATTTAAACATTTGCTCTTTATCAAGTCAAGAAAAAACAGTATCAGAGTTTTGTTTTTTAAATTTCCACCACCTCTAAATAGGTTCTTCGTTGGGGTTCAATTCGCCACGAGAGTTTATGCTAAATTTGATCCCTTAGTTTGTGTCCAGCAGCGCTCATGCTGGTTTTTTGAAAATTGATATTGTTTAGTGATTACTATCCAACAAAAGGCGAGAGATGTAACATATTCGTCGATCATCCCTTATCCTAAACCCTTTTGAATAGATCATCTCCCACACGGCATTCTGCCCAAAGTCGTTTGTTTCGTGACGAGTTATATTGAGTTACTAACCACTACACCACTATCTATCTTTAAGTGTATCATGTCTAAAAAAATGTACACGAATACAGTTGGGTATTCGTAGGTTTTACAAGTATGAAAATGTACAAGTTTGCAGTTACGAAAACGGAATTGGCGAATGGAGTTCGAATTTCGGCTGAAGTAGTTTACGTTTGTTCGACACTATTGTCCATTGGTCCATTCCTTCCTCCCTCCTTCATTGCTAGATATCTTAATGAAGTGTATCTCCATTCGTGCAACGATGGTTGACATAGAGAACTAAAAGAACAGACAAATCTTCTGTTATCGCCTTATTAGCTCAGATTGTAGCTGCAGAAATCTCCCCCATAATCAACCTTGACAAGAGCCAATAAGCCAATATGGTAAGATCAGAACCCCTGAGAGGATTTATATAAGGCAGCAGAAATCTGTTTTCGGCTCCTCAGTACGCAAACTCTCTGATTCACACAGTTGACAAACATCCCCATCCTTTAGCGTTCTCGTTTTCATCTGCTATTATACTTTGATACGTCTGACTACGTTGGCTCCTCGGTGAACCATAGAGG